>JANPWX010018624.1:0-22545 GCA_024734555.1 Trochalopteron elliotii | reverse complement strand
TGCCCCTGAAGCCCTGGGGCTCTGTGCTCTCCTTCCTGTGGGAAAGAACTGTCCTTCTCCAGGGATCTGCAGCCAAAATTGGGATTCCTCCTCCTAATCTCCTTATATGCGAAGATTGTTTGATTGTAAGATGAAATCTGCCGGGAGAGACAGCTCTGGCTGCCTTAGCCACCCGGGGGCCACCACTCATCTGCCTTTGAAACACTGGGACCATGTGCTTTTGTTTCCTAGAGGAAAAAAGCACCTTTCATGTCCAGGTGCCCATGGCCAAAGTTGGGAATTCAGCTCCAGAATTCCCTATATCCAAGGATAGCTCCCAGACCAAAGCTGCCAGGAGAGACAAGTCAGGCTGGCCTTGGCTTCCAAAGAGATGGTTCTCATCTGCCTTTCAAACACTGAGGCTCCATGCTTTCCTTCCTAATGAAAAGAACTCTTCTTCCTGCCCAGGCAGCTATGGCCAAAATTGAGATTCCACCTCCAAAATTTCCTATGTCCAAGGATTGCCCCAAAAAGGTGACAAAAAGACAAAAGGTGCCAGCAGAGACAAGCCTGACTGGCCTGGCCCATGGGTGACCACCACTCATCTTTTTCCAAAACGCTTGGGCTTCATGCTTTTCCTTCCTACAGATAAAACCATCCATCTCAACCAGGCGCCCATGGCCAAAACTGGGATTTCACCTCCAAAACTCCGTACATCCAAGGCTTGCTCCCAAGGGACAGCTGCCAGGACAGAAAGGTCTGGCTGCCCTTAGCCACTTGGGGGCCACCTCTCACCTGCTTTTGAAACACTGGGGCTCAGTGCTTTTCTTCCAATGGAAAAGAACCATCCTTCTCGTCAAGGTGTCCATGGTCAAAATTGAGATTCCTCTTCTCAAATTCTGTATGTCCAAGGATTCCTCCCAGACAAAAGCTGCCAGGACAAACAGGTCAGACTGTCTTGGCTTCCCAGGATCCACCTCTCTCCTCTCCTGCCTTTGAAATCCTTGGGCTCTGTGCTTTCCTTCCAGTGGAAAAGAACCGTTCTACTTATCAATGCAGAAATGGCCAAATGTGGGATTCCACCTCCAAAATTCCCTATATCCAAGGGTTGCTTTCAGACAAAAGCTACCAGGGCAGAGAGTTCAGGCTGGCCTTGGCTTCTGGTGGCTACCTTTCATCTGCCCTTGAAACACCGGTGTTCCGTACTTTCCTTGCTGTGGAAAAGAGCCATGCTTCTCCTGCAGGCATTAATGTCCAAAATTGGTATTCTGCCTCTAAAATTCTCTATATCCAAGGATAGGTCGCAGACAAAATCTGCCAGCACCATCTAATCTGGCTGCCCTTGGCCTCTGGTGACTGCCCCTGTGACATGGGGGCTTGTTTGTTTCCTTCCTATGGAGACCATTGTGACACTGTGGGAACTCATGGAACCAAGGGGCTGTGGTGACACTTCGGGGCCGTGTGGAACCATGGAGACCATTAAAACCCTTCATGGCCACGTGTAACTTAGGGACCATTGTGACATCTCAGAGCCTCGTGGAACCAAGGGGCCATTGGGACACTGTAGGGCCTCCTAGAACCAAGGGAACATGAAACAAGTCTGGCTGGTTTGGCCTCTGTAGTGGTTTTGGTTTGATTTCCTGGCTAATGCGCTATTTATGTGGGGGTTTCACGTTTGCCAAATTTTGAAAGAAAGAAAAGGCAAAGAAAATGAACCTTTCAAAACCCTTCTCTTCCCCCCACAAGTGTTCACTTTCCTACAAACAACATAGAGACAAAACTTGTGACATTCAGTCAGTTTCGCTATTTAAATATAGTCTTTTGTCTATTCTTCAGGAGAGGAGTCTCTTGTTTACCATGGAATTTTTCCTACTGACAACCCAGAAAAAGTTTTCTTGTAGGTCGGAACTCTCACAGAAACAGCCGCCTGGGGAATCCTGCTTCCATGTGGTCTCCTCCCATTAGCAGTTTCCTAGGCTGCTTATGGGTCATAGAACTTGGGCATTTAGCATGTCACTTTTTAAAGATAAGGAACTTTAAGGCAAAGGATTTTTCATCTCAAGGAACAGAGATGTCTTCTCACTTTTTTCACTGGTGCAGGAGCTTCCCATCTTTCTCTCTCTCTTCAGGTATCTCATGGGACTACAGGAATCATAAATTCTAATGCAATACAGACCATCACAAACACCTTTGCTCAAAAATCTACAAATCATCTCCCAAAATGCATATTTTCTATGATTTAAAGGACAGTCTACCTATAGAGTTCATTTTCACAGCCTAAACCAGTAAGTCCAGCTAGCAGGCAACTCCTTCATCCTTCCTCTAATTAATCCTTTTCTCACTCTCTCCATCTGACTGTTATGCTAAGTTTTCTCTATGCTCAATTACTTTGTTCTCACTCTGGGAAGAGCTACTGCTCTGCAAGTTCCATCTGCTGGCAGGAAAGAGTTAAAGCTTGCTCAGGCCTGCGGTGGTTATGTGATCTCTGCCAGGTGGCAGCCCGGATTTTCAAAAGCCGCGGGAATGGGGGAAAAAACTCAGGCAGGCAGATCTCAGAGCAGCCCGGTTGATGAAAGGCTTCTTGCCTCCACCCCTTGGTCTCATTCAGGGTGGGCCCAGCTCCAAGTGGCTGCAGGCTCCAGGCTCCCCTCCCCCTGCTGGGGGAAAGGGCCCAGGCCCAGGCCTCGGGCTGACTCCCCCCCATAGGGGAAGGACAGGGTGTTTTACAGCTGCTAAAAACCGATCCGGGCCGGGCCGGGGGCTGTAAGAGATGGTCCGAAGATCCCTCATATGCCTCACGACCATCGTCAAGGATAGAGACTGAAACCCCTAAAAGGACTCTAAAACCCAACACAGGAGTTCTGGCCTGGCTGAGGTGGGATGTTTGCCAAGTGTTGCCTGCAGGTGTGTTCAATGGAAAAACCCGGCACACATTTCCATCGGAACCTCAGAACCTGAGCAGAAACAATGGGCAAGTCACGGTGAACTGACTGCACTTGCTGATGGCCGTACCTGTTCTTGTTAACACTGTGCTTGCTGACGGCTGACCTGTTCTCGGTTCTCTCAAGACGAACACACTGTGATGATTTCCTCACCTTTTGGCCAACTGCCTGTTGCTTTGGAAAGGACTATAAAGACCCCTGAGTTAACAAAAGACTTTGTGATCACCCCACGGAAGAAGACGGATCTATTGGCTGGACCACGAGGATTTCATCTTTCCGTTGGTAGCTATTACCCACCCCCTCTTTCCCTTTTCTCGCTGTCCTTTATTTCCCTTCAAATCCTTCTATCGCATTTGCTGTTGGCACTAATAAAAAGGCATTTGTTTTGATGAATACTGAAATCCCCTCTGTGTTGTTTTTTGCACTCTGAGATCCTTAAAATGAACCATCACGAATCCCGCTTGCATTAGTGGATCGTGACACCCCCTGCAGAAGGAGTGCTGAGCACCCACCCTCAGCCGGGAGTGGCCATCGAGGAGAGGCACCAAGGAACGAGCCTCCCGCAGCCTGGGGAACTCCCCCTCCTGCGCCAGGCGGGGCGGCAGCCCCACGTCCCCCCGAGCCCCCGGGGGCTCCCCAAACCCCCCCGGCTCCTCAACACCCGCTTGTCCGCCTTGGGGAGGGTAACGAGCCGGTTCTCCACGGGGCCGCCCTCCTGGCTCGCCGCCTGCTCAGTGCTGATGTCGGCGATGTCGGGGATGTCACACATGTGCTGGAGCTTCTGTGGGGACACTGCTGGGGTGACACCACTGTACCCCCGCCAAAGCCACCGCCAGCGCCTTGGAGCTGCCAGGGACGGGAGGCAGATGTGGGTGGCGGGCTGTCCCCTGGGATATGAGGCTGTCCCCAGGGATGTCAGGCTGTCCCAAGAGATGCCAGACTATCTCCAGTGGGTGTCACAATGTCCCTGTGGCTGTCAGGCTGTCCAGTGGCTGCAGGGCCGTCCCAGCAATGTCAGGCTGTCCCCATGGGTGCCATGCTGTCGCCTTGGGTGCCAGGCTTTCCAGTGGCTGCCAGGCTGTCCCCAGCCACGCTGGGCTGTGCCCTGGGTGCCACCCTGTCCCCCCAGCCCCCGCTCACCAGTCACAGCTGCAGACCTGTCCCAGGCTCTGCCTCTCCTCCTTGGTGATGTGCAGCATGTCCAGCACGGCCAGGCTCAGCCCCTGCTCCTGCCTGCTGATGTGCTGAGCCTGAGCAGCAGCCTCAGCCAGAGCTGACCGACACAGTGAATCCTGGGCACTCTGTGATTAACAGCTAGAGAAGAACAGATCAGAGATGAAGTGGGGGGCACGGTGGAGCTTGTGAATTCACATATCTTAGCCTTGGTTGGGTACAGGCCGTGGTGTAGAGAAACCACAAATACGAAAAAGAGCTAGGAAAGGAGTTGCATATGTAACTGTCAAGGTCTTTAAAACGATGTAGTTTTGTAAAAGTTGCCAAAAATTGCTAACAATAGACTGTCTGTAATTGGTGGGAAAAATCTTGTGACTGTTTAGGGCTGTGGCCTGTTTTGATCTGTAACAAGTATATAACACTGTACTGTGAGAATAATATCTGATTTCAATGGATTCAATAACTTCATTACTTTTTTACCCTTACTTCAGCTTAAACTTCAATAAACTTTATTTTCAGCTTGAGCTCTGACCTATTTTTGCTCAAGCTTTGACTTAAGGCTCCCTGGTTGGATTACTTTTGCACCCTCTCTTTGAAGTCCCATCTCTCAGTTGTGCAGCACCCACCCAGTCTCAGTCTCAGCTCTGGCCAAGTTGTGGCTTTGACTGGTGGGAGAAGTGTGCCATCAAGCCCTGCCAGTCTAGATCTTACTTCTGGCCAGGCTATGACCTTGACTGGCAGGAAAAGTATCAAACCCAGGGGTTTCTGTGCTCAAAATGAAAGCAAGTCACTTTAACTGATTTGGCTTTACGGAAGCTGATCCCTTTTTCCTCTGAGGTAAACATGAAAAGCCTCATCTGGAAGAGGCTCTTCAAGTCCTCCTTGTGAAAAGGAGGTCCTTCAGCAATAGCATACCCTGAGTAACAGCAAAGCATATAAGCAGTTATAACTTTCACCTTTTTAATTTTGTTCAGAATTACATCTTTTGCTCCTATTATAGTTGCTAAAACAAGAAAAGTGGTGAAGAGGGGTGGATGTACACCCCCCTCAAGAGTCTTCAGTGTTGTCATGTCATGTTTTCTTGTGCTTTGAAATCGATTCTCAACATAACCTTGCAAGCCAACAGCTTGTCAGAAGCAGAAGATTGTCAAGAGTAAAACAATTTATTCACCACCTTACTTGAACTCCAAGATTCAAACATTTGGGAGACATCAGAGGCTGAAAGATGTGTGTTTTATTTCAAATGGTTTTAAGTTGAATCATTTACTCTTTTCAAGTGTTAAGTTGTAAGTTGTAACTTCTAAGCCATTAACCTGTGATATGCTAGCCTAAAAGACCATGATATTAGTGAATTTTGCCCAGCAGCTCCTAGAAGTGATTGCTGCAGCTCCAATGGTACATGGGACACATTGCTGGCTAGGGGAACTAAGTTTATCAAATTGAGTAGAAAAGCCTCATTCAAATGAAATCATACTTTCTTTGTCATCTGTTGGGGAAGATGAATCAGGGAAACCTTATAAATATGATTGCTTAGCAAAAGATTCTGAAAATATGGAACCTGTAATCGAAATAGAAATGAAAGCTTGCTTTGAGTTGTAGGATAGCGAGCCTTAGTTACTATGTAACCTGAAAACAATAGTCTAGCCAGCTGAAGGAGAATCCCTTTTGATTGAACAATACCCTTCTTCTGGCTAAGGGACCCAAAGGTCAATGCAGCAAAAGAGAATAGTCTAAAGAGTAGTTTTTAGAGTTTAAAATATAACACCGTATGGTAATGCAGTAGTTCTTATAGGCTGTATGTAGATTCTATAGGATTTTGTGTCTTGTACTGGTTGGTTAGTGTAAATTAGAATATTCAACACAAAAGGAGATATAATGTATTGTAACAAAGACCTCCCTCTCTCTGACTCTCCTCCTCCCTTGCTCTCTCTAGCCCTCTTCCTCTCTCTAGCTCTCTCTTAGCTCTTCCCCCTGTGCTCTGACCCCTGCCACCTCTCTCTGGCTCTCTTGCTCCCTTCTCTTTTACCTCTTACCCTCTTGTTCTCTCTCTCCATTGCTCTTTGGGACTTCCCTTCAGCCGAGGCTGGTGGCTGAAGGCAAGGCCCTTTTTACCCACCACCCTTGCAATAAACCCACGTGTTCTAGAATGTCTCAGGTCTGCAGAGTTCCCTCTCCCTGCCGTCCATGGATGTTCCTACAGTCATCCTATCTGCAAAGTGCCTGCAAGAAGGATAACAAAGAACACTGTAGCATTTTTAAAATTTTAACCAGAAAGGGTGATTTATCACAGTTAATCTTCAGCTAAGACAAAATAAATCTGATCATGGCAAGTCCAGTTCAGCTGGCCTGGCTTGTTCTAGAAGTCACTAGGTGAATAAGAGAGCTCGTACAGAGACCTCAGCCACTCATGGTCAGTCCAGAGAGCAGACATATCACTGGTCAAGGAGCTGGGCAGGGCTAAGACTCAGACCAATCAGTGTCTAGATTTGGGAGTTCTGAACTTCCTATATGAGAAGGTTTTGACCAATAAAACCAACTGTTTTGTCTCATGATCAAGACTACTTGAGTCATGATTTTTGTCTCCTTACCTACGACTGTCGCGTAATAGAACAGAACAGCACAGCCTTGGACAAACAGATAAAGGATGTAACTCTGGGAAACAGAAGTCATTGAAAAGGCAAGCAGGATGCCAGCTCAGCTCGGCAAGAGTGACAAAACAGAAGTTAAGCAAAAGAACAATATTGCCCTTACTCAAAAGTGGGGGTTAAGGAGCAGATACCTAAAAAGAACACTAGACATTGAAGACTGACCTCAGAGAACCATGTAAGGACTTGTGCTAAGGGGTGCAACTGTATCAAATAGTCAAAGGAAGTTGGGATAGCTAATGAATACGTAATCAGTGTGTGTGATAAAAACTCTGTTCATTCAATGCTCAGTGCACTCGAATGGTGAAAGGGTTGCCCAAGTGACCAGCACACCATAATAAAGAATACCTGCTCTCAAATACTCAAAACTGTTCAAAAGTTTCTATCCAGTGCATTTCAGTACCAATGGTGTCCTTGACTCCATTATGCCCCACTGTGGCAGGACATCCCCCTACTACAGAAGAGCTTATCTGCAGCTGGTGCAACAGCTCCAGACATTCTGTCTCCCATGTGAAGTGATGAGATAACCTTGGCCAGCTAGTTGTTATGAGCCAGGGAGTTGTTTCTTCCTCTGGCGCTAGGAGTAGAACTCCCAGTAAACAACTGGGTGTGAGAACAGATAAGGGGAGCTAAGCCGGAGATTTCTGACTGAAAAGTCACTACTTTGACAACAATAAAAGCTAATTTTCCAGAAGATAGAGGCCCCCTATACACACTCTGGAAACGTGCAGGGACTTTTCCCACAAGTTTGGGTGTGAACTCTGCGGATACTTTGCCAGGGAATTGAGAGAAGAATTCTATGCGTACCCCATCACCAACTTGATGGTAAATTACATTGAATCCTAATCTATACTATTTCTTTGCTAGCTGTAATATCAGTACTACCTTTAGTCTACTAGTAGTTCTTTTTGTTTTATTCCTGTGTCCTACATAGTCTGTTAAATTTTTGTCTATTAAATAAATAACTCATTTTGTCATAGACCTAATCAGCCATTATTAAGAACTTGTGACCGAGAGCAATCTGGGTTGCAGATTGCTCCAAACAGAGCTACTGCCAGAAATCTGAATCAAAGGCAGGACTTGTCTAAGCTCTCTCTCTCCAGTCACAACACCCACAGTTTCACAATGGCTCCTTGGTTCCATGAGGCCCTGTTGTATAACAATGGACCTTGGTTCCATTAGGGTCCATACCGTCAAAATGGCCTCCTTGGTTCTGCACTGCCACAATGCTCTCCTTGGTTCCATGGGACCTTGGTGCGTCCCAACAGCTCCTTGGTTCCATGAATTTCTGTAGTATCCCCACAGTCTCTGGGATCTGCAGTATCACAATGGACAATTGGTTACAAGCAGCCCCGCTGTGTCACAATGAATGTTTGGTTTCATGGGGCACCACAGTGTCATCATGGCCCTTGGTTTCATGAGGGATCACTGTATAACAATCGACCCTTGGTTCCATGAGGTTTTGGACTGCCATCAATGGTCTCCTTAATTCTGTAGTGTGAAAATGGCTGCCTGGTCTGATAAGGTTCCTCAGTGTCACAGTGGTCTCCTTAGTTCCATGAGGGTCTGTGGTGTCACAGTGTCCAGTAGTTTCTATGAGCATCCATACTAACACCCGTGTCCTTTAATCCATCGAAGCCCACGGCATCTCAATGTCCCCTTGCCTTTCTGTGGTCATCCTGTGTCACAACAGCTCCTTGGTTCCATGAGCTTCCGTGGTGTCACGATGGTCTCCTGGGTTCCACAAGCTCTTGCTGTGTCACAATGGACCCTTGGATCCATGAGCTTCTGTAGTGTCACCATGATCTCCTTGGATCCACAGTGTCACAATGGACAATTGGTTCCATGAGACCCCGAGTGTCACAATAAACCCTTCACTCCATGAGGTTCTGTAGTGTCACCATTGTCTCCCTGGTTCAATGAGGTCCTTGTGTGTCACAATGGCTGTTTGGTTCTGTCAACTTCCATAGTGTTGACAATGGTCTCCTTGTTTCTGCAGTGTCATAATGAACCCTTGGTTCCATGAGGTTCGGTCTTGGTTTGAAAGACAGATGTCTGCTAGGGAAGGCAGAAGCCTCCCTTGGAATGGAGAATGTAAACCCCCTCCCTCTGAACCATTATAATTTTGAAATTAAGGGGCTCTCAGGCAAAAAGATATGAGAATAGGAATAGCAGTTCTTTACTAGTATGTATAACAAGGCAAACAAACAACAACAACTGTGGCATTAACAACAAACAGAACCAGGCACCCAGTGACCCCTTCTCGGCCGCGAGCAGTTTCCCCTTTGGTGCAGTTCTGGTCACAGCCAGCAGGGGCGCTGGTGGCTGCCTGCAGGCAGGGCAGGTGCAATGATTCCCCCGCGGCTGCAGGGGGCGCTGTGGCGCAGGCTCGGGGAGCACGCGGTAATGGTGGCTTTGTCCCAGACAGGAAGGGATGGAAGAGAGGCCTCGCTGCACAAACCCGTGGGGCTGTTGGTCCTGGTGCCCTGGCAGGACTCGTGGGAGCAGCAGGCTGAAACAGCAGGGATGAGCAGAAATCCTTGGACGGTGGATGAGATGTATCAGAAACTCTGCAGTGATAGCTGGGACTGTGGGACATCCCAGCAGAGCAGGGGGTGCAGGGCCCAGCAGCAGAAGAAAGGCAGCTCCCAGCTGGGTTGTAGCAGTGGTGGTGAAATTCCTTTCCCCAAACAGCAGCTCAACTATCCTCTTCCCAAAGCCGAGAGTGAGTGAGAACCCCCAACTGCCCCAGCCTCCGTCCTTTACCTGCCTCTCTACCTGTGGTATCTCTGTCCCTCTGAGAGAAACTCCCAAAAACCAGAGAGGTGCCACCAGACACCCTCCTTCCCTGAGGCCTGGCCACCTCCACTGCCTCAAGCACCCAGCCATCAGTGCCTCTTAGCAACTCAATGGGGAAAAATTCCACAAGTAAAAAGGAAAGAAAAAGGAAAGAAAAGGAAAGAAAACCCAACCCCCAACAGGTTCCTAAATGTCACTGGTCTCCTTGGTTCCATGTGGCCCTGCTGTGTCACCCCGGCCCCTTGGTTCCATGTGTTTCTGCACTGTCAACAACGGTTCCTTTGTTCCAATGAGGACCTGCAATGTCACAATGGACCCTGAATCCATGAAGTTCTTGAGTGTCACAATGGCCCCTTGGACCCATGAGGCTCCGTAGTGTCTCCATGGTCTCCTTGGATCTCATTGTCATAACGGACCATTGGTTCCATGTGGCCCAAAGTGTCACAATGGCCCCTTGGCTCCATAGGTTTTATATTGTGTCAATGGACTCCTTGGTTCTATGAGTTACCCTGCTTTTAGCAGTGGTTTCTTTGTTTACAACAAGGCCTGGCTGTGCCTCAATGCACCCTTGGTTCCATGAGGATCTGGTGTATCACAAATGTACCCTTGGTTCCACGAGGCCCCACTGTGTCACAATGGACCCTCTCTTCCATGGAGTCACAATGGCCCCTTGGTTCCATAAAGGTTCAGTAGTGTCACAATAGAAACCCTTGTTCCATTAGGCCTCCAAGTTTCACAATGTTTGATTCCATGAGGCACCACAGTGTCACAATGGACCCTTGGATCTATGAGGTTCCACAGCATCCCAATGGTCACCATAGTTCCATGAGTTTCCTTAGTGTCACAATGATCTCCATGGTTTGCTTTGTCACAATGGTCCCCTGGGTTCCAACCAGGCCCTGCTGTGGCACAAAGGACTCTTGGTTCCATGAGATTCTGTGGTGTCACCATGTTCTTCTTGAATCTGCAGTGTAACAATGGACCATTGGTTCCACGTGGCCTTGCTGTGTCACAACTGTCTCCTTGATTCCATGATTGCCACAATGGAGACTTGTTTCTATGAGGTTCTGTGCTGTCACAATTGTCTCCTTGATTCCAGGAGCCCCCGCTGTGTCACAGTGGACCCTTGGTTACACAAGGCCTTGCAGTGTCTCAAGGGTCTCCTTGGTTCCATGAGGAACAGAAAAGCTTTGCGTAAACACTGAGCAACACCTGCTTTACACACCTGGGAACATCTGTTTGCATTCAAATGAGGAATTAAAGGTGAGGATGGCACCAGCAGCTTCCATCTGCAACAGAGATCCAGGACAGGGACAGAGAATTCAGCTGAAAGACTCAGAAAATTCTGCTTACAGAGAAAATTTCTGGTCACACTGTCCCTTGTAGAAAAGTGATACAATTTGAGGCAGCCTGTACTGAGCATGTGGTTCCTGAGTGGGGTTTGTTGTTTAGGAAACCTTTCCATCTTTCCTCACAAACAGGAAAACTTCTCCTGGGCCTGTGTACAGGCAGAGCCCTGAGGAGAGCAGGTGGGACATGGTGCAGTGGGCTGGGACACCCAGCTGAGAGCTCAGGGGACAAGGTTCTGATGCAGGGCACAGGGATGTCAGTCCCAGGTGGGCGATGTCAGACATGGTGAGGTTGGGGGTGAGGAGCAGGTTGCCCAAACAGGGTCAGCCTGCAAGGGGCTCATTCTTCTCCATGCCCAGACCTCCTAAGGAGACATCCAGCATTAAGATCACTTGGGAAGTCACCTCTTCTCTGAACTGGATAATAAAAAAATGCTCGATTAAAAAAAGAAAAAGTCATGAGGTGCACCTTGAAATCTTCCTCCTTAAGAGAACTCCAAAGTGACTCCAAGCAGCTGCACAAGCCCTGGAGACAAAGACAAATGGAGGACGAGAGGCTTCTGAAGGCTTTCTGTATTTTAATCAGCCCCACTGGGGATTTGGGGCTGACTCCAGGACCCCCAGGCACTGAGAGAAGATTGTGGAAGCTGCTCAAGGAGTCAGAAGCAAAACTCCAAGTCCCTTGGAGCATCACTAGGCCCCACTGAGGTCAAAATAACACAAAACTTTAGTGGCAAAATACAGAAAATCAAGGAACTTTGGCAAAGCATTTAATAAAACATCCAATAGAACATAAAACTCTTATCACAGCAGTAGCTTCATGACCTTAGTCCATTTTACCTGGAAACCTTTAACCCTTTAAAATGTTAAAATCCCCAAAAACATTCTAGGTAAAAAGAATTAAAAGGAGAAAAAAGAAGGAGAGACAGAAAGACAGAAGAGATAAAGAAAGACACACATATACCAATCATAGGAGCCAGTGTGGATGAGACACAAACCCCAAGAGAAGGAGTGTCCAGACCATGGGCTGAGCTCGTGCTCCATCTTTTAAGCCCCTGGACCTTTGTGTGGCCACTGTGACACTTTGGAACCAAGAAGACCATTGCTGACCGTACAGAACCTCACAGAACCAAGGGGCCATGGTGACACTGTGGTGCCTCATGGAATCAAGGGGACCACTGTGAAACTCAGGAGCCCCATGGAACCAAGGGAATATGGAACAGGCCTGGCTGGTTTGGCCTCCCCAGGGGCTGCTGGACAGGTCTGTCTGACCCTGGCATGTCCAAAGCTGCTGCTCATCTGCCCCTGAAGCCCTGGGGCTCTGTGCTCTCCTTCCTGTGGGAAAGAGCTGTCCTTCTCCTGCAGGGGCCCATGGCCAAAATCAGGATTCCTCCACTTAATTTCCTTATATGCAAAGATTGTTTGATTGCAAGATGAAATCTGCTGGGAGAGACAGCTCTGGCTGCCTTGGCCACCTGGGGGCCACCTCTCATCTGCCTTTGAAACACTGGGACCATGTGCCTTTGTTTCCTAGAGGAAAAAAGCACCTTTCATGTCCAGGTGCCCATGGCCAAAGTTGGGAATTCAGCTCCAGAATTCCCTATATCCAAGGATAGCTCCCAGACCAAAGCTGCCAGGAGAGACAAGTTGGGCAAACATGTAGTTACAAACATGTAACACTGGTAGGTGCCACTCCTGGTGACAGTGATGTTGTCAGGTTGTTCCTGCTCCCAGTGCTGCCCATTCTTGTACCAGGCGGCATCACCGGTGGTCCCCGAGCCCTGGCAGCTCAGTGTCACCCGGTTCCACAGCACTGCCGGCCTCCAGGGGGGCGTCACCAGGATCTGGGTGGTCTGGACACCTGTGGGTGACAGGGGGCACCAGCCTGCCAGGGCCACTGCAGGGCTGGGGACAGTGGCGTGGGGACATGACATCCCCTGAGGACTCACCAGTGAGGCCGAGGGTCTGGGCTGGAAGGGAGAAGGGACAGGGCTGGGTGGGGGTTGCCCTGCAGGGACAGCAGCACCTGGGGACATGGTGTGGTGTCTGTCCCCAAACTCTCCCAAAGGGGAACACAGGTGTAGCACAGAGGTCTTGAGGACAGTGACCCCTCAGTTACCCTGGGCTCAGGCACGACATGGGGACACTGTGGACGTCCCATGTTTGCACAGGTCACCTCCACCATCCTCACAACTGCTGTCTCTACAGCCACATCCCCACGGCCCCATGCCCATGATCCCTTTCCAGTGGCACCAGTGACCATGCCTGCTCAGTACGTGGCCCTTGTCCCTATCCCTGCATCCCTGTTCCTCTCTCCCTGCCTTGGGGACCTCAGGGGACCCCACAGCCCCCCTGTGCCCCCTCCCCACCAGTCTCTGCCTCACCAGGGCCCATCCCCGGGGTGTCAGGCCTGTGCCTGGGGCACTCACCCCACAGGAGCAGCGCCACCTTCCCGGCCGTCCCCGTGTCCCCAGCCATGTGGACTGGCTGTCACTCGCTGCTGTGGCCACCGGTCCCCTGGGTGGCGGCTCTTCGGATGAAGAGGAAGGAAGCGAGGTCAGGTCTTGTCCCCATGTGTAGGTGGCTCTTGGTGGGGGCAGGGTGGGGGAAAGGAGGAGACACAGTAGGGGACAGGCTGGGGACATGATAGGGTAGTCTGGGGGCTCAGTGGGGGATGGTGTTCCCAGGAGTGGGGGGGCTCAGGGGTTGTGGGGAACCAAGGATGGGTGTCCAGGGGAATTGGGGTCTCCATGCCTGGGGGAATTCAGGGATGGGGGTCCTGTGGGAACATTGACCCTAGGGATTTTGGGTAATGGGATGTGGGTCGAGAGTTGAGGGTGCAGGGGGGAAAAAAGGGGACCCTTGGGAACTGGGGTTCTGAGGGAAGAAGCATCCCATGGGATGGGATCAAGGCAATGGTGGTCCTGGGCAATGGGAGTCCTGGGATGGGGGTCCCAGGGAGGAGAGACCAAGGGAATGGGGGTCCCATGGTCGGGTTCCCAGGGGAATGGGGGTCCCAGGGATGGGCAGTGACTGGGTGGGCACGGGAGTCACAGCTCCTTCCCTGAGTGCCTCAGATTTTGGGGTGACTCAGAGCCCAGCACTGCCCCCACAGTGTGCTCATGGCCAGGGGGGCACCACAGGGTTGAGGCTCTGGGTCTGTGCCACACACACCCTTGGGCTTTTTCCCACCCCCCCCCCCCCCATTTCCTGGCTCAGCCATCCCAGGGAACACCTGAGCAGGTAACGGTGGGGGGATCCCAGGAAGGGGAGAAGGGGGGGTGGGGTCAACAGGCAGTGTTTGGGGGGCTGTGGGGGATGAAAGATTTTCACTTTCTGTTTCCTGCAGCAGAAGGAAGAGGCCATTTATGCTGAGCTGAGGACGTGGGTTCTGTCCTGGGGGGACACATGCAGAGGGGTCCTGCCCTGAGGGAAAAGGGCTCCTCTGCTGTGGTGACACCTGGGTCTTGTCCCAGGGTCTTGTCCCAGGGGGATCCTCATTCTGGGGTGCCACGTCCATTAGGAGCCCATTGGTGCATCCCTCAGCAGCCTTTGCTTGTGGATAATACAGAGTGTGGAATCTCCCTGAGTGTCCAACAGGTCCATGGCATTGTTCCCTGCCTGCTGGGCAGCAACCCAGCCCATAAGGAATGCTTTGGTTGGGCCATATTTAGCAACTCTTCCCATTTTTCTCCTTCCCACCCTGAAACTTGGTTTACTTCCCATGGCTTCTGCTCCCAACAGGAGAGAAACTCTGTCCATCCCTGGAGCAGTGCACAGGAATCCATGGAAATGCCCGTGTGTCCCTCAGGGTCTGCTTCTGGGGTAAATGCACTCCACCCTGCCCTGAATTCCCCTGCCTGGCCACTCCCTGCTCCTGCTGGGACACCCCTGTTCCCCAGATCCACACGTGGAGCCCCTGCTCAATATTTCCACACTTTTCCCTCTCTTCTGGTGTCCACATCCAGAACCACAACATTCTTTCTGGGAGGTTCCAAAGGGCTGCAGGTTTTGTTCAAGAAGGACGGTCCTAGTCAGGTTGTTGAGGAGATGGGTGTGGGATTTGCAGAACTTCTGGGGCTCTCCCAGCCCCTTGCTCTGAAGGACCAAAATGATCAATTGCTGCATTTCCGGACTGCTTCCGTCACAGCTGCCCCTGCAGGGGCTGTTTCCAGCCAGCCCTGCTCTGAAAACCATCAAAGGCCCTCACAGAGCCACTGCTTGGGCTCCCATTGGCTTTTGTGCTTCTTGCAGGGTTGAGCAAACCACAGCCCGGCCATTTCCTGCCCACAGAATTCTCACCTTTACAGCAGCTCTAAAGCTGCCAGAATCAAAGCCAAGGGGGCAGGGGGGACCCTCAGGTCCTGGCTTCCACCTGGGGCTGGCCAGAGCAGGGCTGGCTAATGCCCATCCCTGTGCACTGGGGCTGGGCCATGGCTGGGCCCCACACTTGGATGGCCACTGGCTTCAAGGAGGAGGAGTTGGGGAGCTCCTTCCTGCCTGGGGCTCCATTCCCAAGCTGCTCTTGCCAGCTCAAATCCTGCAGGGGACCAGCAAGAACAGAGAAGTCTGGACCCCTCACAGAGCTGCCATGCCCCAGGACAGAACCCCCTTGGCCAGCATGTGTCCCCCCAGGACAGGATCCCCCCAGGACACGACCCCAATGGATGTGCCCCCCCAGGACAGAACCCACCCCCCCATGTGACACTCAGCACAAACGGCTGCAGGAGAGAGAAAGTGAAAGTGTTGTGGGGGCACAGCCAGACACCCCCAGCCCCCACAGCCTCCCAACCTTCCCTGCAGACCCCTCACCCCTGCCTCCCCCACCCTGGGGTTACCCCAACTCATCCCCGGCTCAGGTGCTCTCCAGGGTCACCCAAGGCACGAAATGGGCGGTTTTGAAATTGAGGGATAAAAGGAAGTAAATGGAAATTAAGAGAGGAAAAAGCCTCTGGGGGTTGTGGGGACACAGATTCAGAGTCCCTCAGAATCCCCTTGTGGTGCCTCCCCCAAACCAGGAACATATGAGGGGGCAGTGCTGGGCCCTGGGTCACTCCAAAATCTGAGGCACGCCCCAATGAAAGAGCTGTGACCCACGGGCCCATCCAGGCACTGCCCAACCCTGGCACCCTCTTTCTCAGGAGAACTCAAGCACAGGACCCCCATTCTTCATGTTCCCCCTCCCTGGGACCCCCATCCCTGTACTCACATTCTCCAGGATCTCCATGTCCCAAGACGCCCACTTAGAGGAAGCCACGGCCTCAAATTCCATCCCCTACAACGCCCCTTCCACCAGGACATTGATTCTCCCAGGACACCACATTCCCTGGGGCCCATCCTATTACCCCCACAGCTCATCCTTGGCACGTCCATCCCATGACCCCAAATCCATGGAGCCCCCATTCCCCTGGACACACATCCCTGGCTGCCCAAAACCACTCAGTTCCCCACTGCTGAGAACACCCTGTCCCACCATGCACCACCCAGCCTTGTCTAGAGCCTGTCCCCACCCTGATCACAGCCTGTCCCCAGCTCGTGGCCACCCTGACCCCACCAGGTGCCACCTACGCATCAGGATGAGACCTGACCTTGTTTCCTTCCCCTCTGGCCAAAGAGACAACACCCAGGGGACAGCCACCCCTGGCAGCAAGTGACAGCCAGTCTGGATGGCCGGGGACACGGGGATGGCCGGGAAGGCGGTGCTGCTCCTGTGGGGTGAGTGCCCCAGGCACGGGCCTGACACCCTGGGGATGGGCCCTGGTGAGGCAGAGACCGGTGGGGAGGGGGCACAGGGGGGCTGTGGGGTCCCCTGAGGTCCCCAATGCCAGCAGAGCCAGTGCAATGAGGTGATCAGGGTTGTGGGGTGGCTGTGGGGACAGGAGAAGGGGGACAGGACTGGAGGGACCGGAATGTGGGGAGAGGAATTATGAGACTGGTGCAGCTGTGAGGACAGGGACAGGGTGACAGGGATGCAGGGACAGGGACAAGGGGACAAGCACCATGCAGATGGGCCATGGCTACAGAGGCCATGGGGCTGGTGGGGGTGACCTATGCCAGCACGGGGTCCCCATGCCTGGGGTGTCCACAATGTCCCCATGTCCTGCCTGAGCATGGGGTGGCTGCAGTTGCCCAATCTCTGAGACATCTGTGCCACACCAGTGTCCCCCCAGTGACAGTTCAGGGACAGCCCCCACACCCCGTGCCCCCATAGCTCTCTCCTTGGGGCCACCCATGCCCTGTCCCTTCTCCCTTTCAGCCCAGACCCTTGGCCTTGCTGGTGAATCCTCAGGGGATGCCATGTCCCCACCCCGCTGTCCCCACCCTGCTGTCCCCACCCTGTGGTGGCCCTGGCAGGCTGGTGTCCCCTGTCACCCACAGGTGCCCAGACCACCCAGCTCCTGGTGGAGCCCCCCTGGAGGCCGGCGGTGCTGTGGGACCGGGTGACACCGACCTGCCAGGGCTTGGGGACCGCCGGTGCCACCACCTGGTGCGTGAATGGGCAGAGCTGGTGGCCGAAGAGACCTGACAACTTCACTGTCACCAAATGGGGCAACTACACGTGTGACAGACCTGGCAGTGGGCTCAGCCCCACCGTGATAGTCTTAAATGGTGAGGGGGGTTTTGGGTGTCCTCAACCTGGCACCTGCGGGCACCCCAAGGGCTCTGGGTGGGCTCTGCTCCATGGGTCACCTCCGGGTGTGACCAGAGCCTGTCCCCTGCTCTGGGGACATCCCAGAGCATCCCAGTGTGGGAGGAACCTCTTTGTGAAATTGAGGACCCTTGGTGGAATTCTCGGTGTGACCCAGTGGGGGCTCTTCATGAAAACAGGACCCCTTGGTGTGACAGGACCCCCGTGTCCTGCAGAACCATTGGTGCTGCAGGTGCCGGCGCAGCCACTGCTGGAGGGGGACACGGTGACACTGCGCTGCCGATGGTGGCAGGACATGTCAGTCATCAAGGTGTGATTCTACCATGGGAATGAGGAGGTGAGCTGGTCCCTCCATGGGACCGAGCTGTCCCTGTCCCCTCTGCAGCTGAACCACAGTGGCCACTACCGCTGCTGGGGCTTGGTGGACTCCGGGGGATCATGGCAGTGGCAGGAGTCGGTGCAGGTGACAGTGACAGTGCACGGTGAGCCTCACCCCCACACCCTCCTTGGCTCCCCTGGCTGGAGACACTCAGCCCCATCTGGGGACCCCCAGCCCTGCCTGTGGACCCCCATTACTGCCCAGACCCTCCATCCCTGCCGCGGGTCCTTCATCCATTTCTGGGTCTCTCACCGGATCCCCCAGCCCTACGTGGGTACCCCCATCTTCCCTGTAAACTTTTTCTATGCCCCCCCATCACTGCTTGAGTCCCCTTCCTTATTCCCTCATCCCTCACTGGTTCACTTTGCTCATACCTGAGTCAGCCCCTCTCTGATCTCCCCCTGTGGTCTCCATGTCCCATCATCCTCTCCCTGGGCCCCCACACCTTCCCTGGTGTCCCTCCCCAATCCCTCTCCGGGTGTCCCTCCATGAACCCTTCATCATTCCTTGGGGTTCCTTTCCTTTCCTCAGTTCTGCAACCCCACTTCCTCACTGGGGTCCCCCTGCCTCTCTCCGCCCCCCACCGTGTCCCTTACTGTCCCCTGGTGTCCACCTCTCCTGCAGGGGTCCCGCTCTCAGGGGTGTCAGTGTGGGCACAACCCCCGGGGACAGGTAGCACTGGGGGATTGCCTGGTGCTGAGCTGTGCAGTGGCCAAGGGGACAGGTCCCCTGTCCTTCACCTGGCATCGGGGGGGCTCGGGGGCACCGCTGGTAACTGGCCCCCACCTGGAGCTGCACCACATTGGGGACAATGACAGCAGCCACTATCACTGCCGGGTCAGCGATGGGGACAGTGTGGCTGAGAGTGTCCCCCTGAATGTCACTGTCCTGGGTGGGAGGGGCTTTCAGGCTGGGGGTGACCCCACCCATGGCACTCCCATTCCACCTCGCCAGGTGCCAGCGCTATCCGTGTCCCCACAGTGCTCATGGCCAATGCCACCATCACCCCCGGTCCCCTGTCACACCAGGTGCTCGCAGGTGGCCCCATGACCCTGCGCTGCTCAGTGCAGGTGGGCTCAGCCCCTGTCAACTTCACCTGGCTGCGTGACGGGCAGGAGGTGGCCCAGGGTCCCATCCTGGAGCTTGGGGACATCGATGTGGGACATTCAGGCACCTACCAGTGCGTGGCCACCAACCAGCTGGGACAGGACGGGCACCGCGTGTTCCGGGCACTCAGCCCAGGGCTGGCCCTGGGGGTGACATCTTGGGAACATGGAGGCACAGGTGGGGTCAGCAAAGGGAACTGGCTGGCACAGGAGAAGGACTCACAAGGTCATTGGGACTGGAGAGCCTCTGGGGTGACCCTGGTGACCCCAGTGTATTTCTCTCTATTTCCTGCAGTCACTGCAGGGGTTGTTGGGTCCCTGTTGTTCCTGGTCCTGCTCATGGGTATCATTGTGGTCTTTCACTGGTGGCACCGCATGGGTGGGTGACAATGTGGGATGGGGGTCCTGGAGAGTCGTGGGAAGGTCCCCAGAATACAGGGGCCATTGAGGGGCACCCACAGCCCCTGACTTGGGAAGGGCTGAGCCCCCAGTGACCTCGGCTCAGGGCCCTGAGGTGTCTGGGGAGGTGTTGCAGGGCTGTGCAGGGTAGCTGGGGGTTCTATCACAGATTTTTGGGGAATTCAGAGGGTCCCCCTCTCTGCCATGTTTGGGATTCTAGGGGGCCGGGGTATTGGGGGAAGTGGGGTGGTTCAGGGTTTATGAGGGGCATCAGGATACTGGGGGGATCTGGGGAAAATTGAGTGTCTGGTGGTGGTTCAGGATGCCCACGGGTGGATGGAGGCCCCTGGGACTCCAAAGTCACCCCTCCAGTTTTCCTTTGCAGATGCCAGGAAGCACCAGGAAAGCAGAGTGCAGGCTCCAGCCATGATACACGTTTTACCCAAACCCCAACACCTCCCATCCTCTTTCATACCCCTCCTTATTCCCTCAGGGCCCTCCCAGAGCCTCTGGCACCCCCTGTGGAGGATCCTCAGGCGACCTACATGCAGCTGCAGGGGCCATATGGGCAACCATGGGCACCCTGTGATATCTATGACAATCTACAACAAAAGTTGTGACACTCTGGGAAGCAGGAGGCACTGGGAGACACTGGGTGTCGCCCTCAGTTTTCTTGATTTTGAGTGTTTGAAATCTTGCCGTGCAGATTCTCACGCAGCTTCAAGAAAACAATGTATATTTTTAGCATTTATCTATCCCAGAGGAGAAATATGATTGATGGTGATGTTCACCATCCAGGTCAAAGAGGTGGCGATCTGTGTAGCCAATCTCTTGCCTGCTGTACAAATGTATATAAGAATGGAGTCAGATAATTAAAATAGAGGAGCTTTCCCTTGACCTGGTGTGCCTGCCTCGTTTTTTGTGTGTCCAAAACTGGGACATCTGATGACCCTGTCTGCGTGTTCATCGGATGACCCTGTGTGGGTAGTACACTCTGCTGTGTGTCTGAGGTGGTAAGTGGTAAGAGAGATGGCCTCTATCCCTGCCTCACATGATTCCCTTGTGTTGGACCTCTGGCTTGAGGTCCTACAGAGGGAGGAAGCCTTCGTTTCTGGAGGAGACTTCCAAGAACTGTTCTATTATGCTAGAACTCATGGTTTCTTTAGCAGCCTTCATAGTGCTTTCTCTATGGCAGAGTGCACGAATTTGGGGGATCACCTGCTTCAGCTCTTTACTGCTGATTGCAGTGTGGACTTTTTAAGATTGTTAGGGACCTGGAAAAGGCTGGAAGGAATGCTGCGCGGTTCACAGCTCCCCAGTTCTGGGGTCTCAGTGGATGGCTCGAGCCTGGATTTCTCTCCTGGGCTAAGTGCTGAGGGAGATGGTGGAGCCATTTCTCCTGTTCCCGCCATTTCTCCTGTTCCTGCTCCTTGAAAGCGACGCTGGAGTGCAGGGGATTTAGCCCCCTCCGGCGTACACGCGCTGTCGGCAGGACCACCAATCCCCCCACCACACAAACGCAGCAGCGAGGAAAGCATGCCTTCCCTCAGCTCAGCTGCTGAGGTGGGCGTGGGGTGCTCGGAGCGGACCCCGCCTCCACCTGCACCAGGCAGGCTTTTGGGTGTGGGAAGTCCCGGGGCTTGCGGAAGCCCTGAGGGGCCGGCGCTGCCGGCCTGCCCGGCTCCCGTGCTGCGGTGGAGGCGGCGGCGGGCAGTCGCTTCCCCCATATCCCCCCCGCTGTGCTTTCCTGGCGCTGGAAGCGCTGAAAGCGCACTTGGATCGGGGAGGGGGGGTGGTCACAGCGGACTGCCCCCATTGTGGACTTTCCACGAGATATTCTGTGGAGGAGGATGGTGCAGATTCGCGCTGCTCCGGGGTGCCGGGCACGGCTGCCCCAGCCCCGCGCGGCGGGAACGCGCGGACCGCATGCGGCTCTGCTGTGGTCCCGGGGAGTGAGAGACCCACCCTGCAGCGGGCAGGGGGGCCGCCCTCCCCCAGGGTCTGGGCAGCCGGAGCAACTTCCCCCGTGCCTTCGTCTGCCCCTGAATCCCCCGTGTTCTTGGAAGCGGCGCTGCGGGACATGCCCCTCCCTGTCGGAGTCCAGGGCATTCCTTTGGTTGCCCTGGATGGTCACAGACCTCGGCACAGAGGCCTGGGACCCAAGAAAGAGGGTTTGAATCCTGGACAGGGGGGTCTGTCCAGGGGGGTCTGTCCAGGGGTGTTGCCTGCCACAGAGCCCACGAAGACACAGGCTTTGATTTTAGTCCATGGAAAAAGTTTCTAACATTGAGAGAAGAATTACAAGTCACAAAGGTGTGAAAATAGTAGCTTAGCACAGCACGGGGTGAAAAATTTTGTAGTTTTAGGATTCTTAGCATAGAGGTAAATGGGGGACAAGATGGTGGATTTAGGGTGTTGCCCTAAGTTCTTCTCCTTCTTCCTCGTCCTCCATCTTCTGATGTGACGTGGGCACAAAGTAGTTGAGAGAAGATTGGGTCAAAGCAGAAATGACCTTTTGAGTATAGATAATAGGCATTGGCACAGAATTGTAAATAAGAGACACGTAATTATCTGTATAAGAAGGCAGCGACCTCCCATCACGGGGGGAGTCACCTGTGTCCGAGCTGCTGAGAACATCTCGGCCGGGCACAGAGAAATTTGTAAGATAAGAAATAATAAACATGCAAGAAACCAAGAAACACCAAGAACTTGAGACTCCTCTTCATTCTCGTGCCGACTAAAAGGCTTCAGAGGGACAGAGCAGAAAAAGAACCAGCCCAAACCACCACCAACAGCCGAACCACCAACCTGAAATCTCGGGTAAGAAAGAAAACCCAAAAAACCCGAGAATTGGCATCTCTGGGTGGGCACAGAGTGGCCCTGGGTCAGCACAGAGTGGGCAGAGTGGGCACCAGCAGACACAGCAAACCCTCTGAAGCCAGGAAGACAACCTGAGAACACAGGGGAAGATTTTTGGCCAAGGCAGCTGATTTCAAATTCGCCTCGGACCGACGAGATCCAAGGGCCCTGGACACGTCATCCTGAGATCTGCTGGCCGGTGATCAGGACATCTCTGGATCGAATTTGACAACACCTGCACCCCATTCTTCATTTTTGGTAAGACC
>JANPWX010018621.1:244652-284616 GCA_024734555.1 Trochalopteron elliotii | reverse complement strand
GGCCGGGGCCACGCCGCGGGAGAGGCACCCGGGGCCAGGGACCGCCCCGCAAGCGCCGCCCTCCGTCGGGAGGGGTCCGCGCGCGGCCGTGGAAGGTGCCGGAGGGTCGAGGGATGAGGGGCTGCGCTGAGACTTCTTGGTATTCCGCGGTGATCCAGGCGTGCTGGGGCCCAAGGCTTTGGTGCTGCGTGCGCTAAGGCCGTCCCCGTATCCCTGCAGGGCAGAGTGGGAAGCAGGGTTCTACTCCGGGTATCCCCCTCTATCGCCTCCCTGTGCCTCGGGGAGCCATTCCCCGGCTGGGTACCCTCAGAGCACTCACAGCGGTGAGGAAATGCAGGCAGCCTTACTGCTGCCAAGCATCTCTGTGGATGTTAACCGCTAATATCCATGCCACCTAGTGTGTTTAACATCACCAAGACTCTCCAGAGATCAAAACAGCAGGAATCTGCGGCTGTCTCAAGGCCAGGAACCTGTCAAGTGAGTCTTCCAAACTCAGGTCTGGAAGACAGGAGCAGCCAGAGCTTCACAAGTCTGATTACAGTTTCTTCTTGTCCCAAGACAATGTTTCAAGGCTGTGTCATGCTGTGTCTGGTAGCTATACCTCTGGCCCCTTGGACGTCCTGGGGCCTGCATGTGTGCGCCCTGAAGTTACCTTTGTCATGCAGAGCCCCAAGCTGCTCTAGACACCTGTGTGACCACAAATTTCTAGGTCATCTTGGGGTACTTGCAGTTCTTTCGTTAATGTCTTTTGATTTTTGACATGTGCACCTTAGTGTTTGCAGAGAAATTACTTCTCTCCAGCCCTTCTCTCCTTTCCTGCTTGTGTTTCCTGGAACACAGATGTTCAAAGTAACACATGAATTTATAGCACTTTACTCCAGTAAGTAGATTAGCACATAGCACCTGTAAACTTTATTGACTGGGTTTTTCTCTGTGACCAGGTTTACGCCTGTAAACAAACAACTCAACAGTAGTAGTCATGACTATTGCTGTGTTACTCTTTTAGTTCGCGTCAGTGTGCTATACTAGTATCTGTTTTGATTCTTCCCTTACATCTGTGGCAGTTTATAATTGGCAGTTTATATTTTTTTTGCATTCTGTTACCACAGTGTTTTCCTAGCTGCTCATTTTATTCTGTTAACTATCTACAAGGTAAGTTACTAAACAAAACATCAGAACAAAAGGAAGGACAATAAAGCAGCACAAAAGACTCTAAAAAGGTGGGCATTTGTAGAATTGGAGAAGGAGGCATTTTCTTAGTTTGCTGTGAACTGTATATTGCATTTTTTCCCCATTTAACACAGTTTGCAATCTGAGTGATTCTCTTTTCAATATATTTTCACTGTGAGTTCTTTGCTGCTCCCTTCTTTCTTTATCTCAGAAACATAGATTTTTTTTCTGTCTCCAGTCTAATCTGAAACCCAAAGGCTTTACACTCTGTTCTACTGAAGTCTCATCCTGCACATATGTATTTTCCGCTCTTATTTCTTCTCAGCATTGGAACGTCCAGTTAACAGATTTTCTTCTCCCAGGGCTGCATTACACACGTGTGTATGTATAGGCATACACATAAATACATATGTAGGTGTATAGGTTTGAAAAACATTTGCCAGATGTGGGAGAAAGCAAGCTGTATTGAAATTTCCCTTTGTGAGATGCTTGATTTCTAAAATTTCTCTGTTGTTGACAAAAAGAGGACCTTAGATTTAGAACTTGAGGCTCTATTTTTTTTCCTCTGGGACAATACTACTAAAAAGAAAAGCCCAAATTCCCTTGGGCTTCTCCAAGCAGCATTCCTTTCTTACTGTACTTTTCCACTTTTGGAAACATTTGTCATCCTGCTTTTCCAAATGTCACTGATCATTTGTTTGGTATGGGACCTTTACTTCCTAGTCTACTGATGATTAGTACCCTTCCAGATGGGCCTTTGTTTTGGACTGATACAAATGCAAGTTCATTTATTTAATTCAATTTTTTTCCTTTAGTACTGTGTTCTGTAGCACTGTGGAGAATTCAGGTCTGCCAGGAACTGTGTCTGTTTTGCTACAGGTCTGTCTTTTACTTTTCATGAAACATAGCAAAAGCAGGAGCCTGACAATCTGGAATGTCATCCTGAGGCCTTATTGAGTCTGCTCTGAAAACTCACCAACTCTTTCAGACAAATGAGCACACCTGAGTGCTTGTAGGGACAGTCAAGTGTTCCTGTCCTGGTCCCTTGTGCCATGTGAATTGTACTGGTGTTTTACCCAGTGTGCAGGAAATCATGGCTTTGGAGGTGCAGTAAAGTATCCCCAGGGTGAGGGATAATACTGAGGCTTTAAGTATTATCTGCCTTTGTCCTGGCCTCCCTAGCTGAAAGATGATTGTTATTCTGAGGCAGACTCTATGGACATACCTGTGTAGGTGTGGTAATTCATAAGTGTAAGACTTTATGCAGGAGGGATCACAGGGACTGCATAAAGTGAACTTTTAACAAGGTTTTCCCTCACTATCCCCTGATTTAGAACAGCAACAGGTAATATCTGTGATATGTCCATGTTCTGAGTTTAGGTGGGATAAGTTAATTTTTGTCCTAGTAGGTGGTATAGTGTTGTGTTCCGGATTTAATATGAGAACAATGTTGATAACAGACTTATATTTTCAGTTGTTATTAAGTTTATATAGTGTTTATATTAAGTCAGAGAATTTTCAGCTTCTCATGCCCTGCCAGCAAGAAGGCTGGCAGGACACAAGAAGCTGAGAAAGGACACAGCCAGGACAGCTGACCCCAACTGGCCAAAGGGATATTCCGTACCATATGATATCATGCTGTCCTAGGGTGACTATGATACCTGTATCCCCACATCGTCTGTTCTGTGTTCTGTACCTTTAAGACTGGTTCTGAGAGTGAGCAGGGAAAGAAGAAGCGCGCAGTTTGTTTTGAAAAACAGTGTTCACTCCTCAGGCTCTTTTCTTGTCCTTGGGACTGTGTGGTTTTTTTCTTCTTTTCATCAGATGCATGGATGGCAGCCAGAGAGAGTTTTTTTCCTTCCCTTTTTGTTAGTCTAGCTTGCTGAGGCAAAGAAGATTTCCTGGACTGTTTTTCCTTTTTTTTCTTGGGACTGTTTAAATCTGCTCTGGACTGAAAAGACCCAGAGGAGCACCGGGATCTTGCACCTGTGGCCCACCGGGCCGGGACTCGGCATTTTCCAGCACTGAAGGGACTGGGACTGATAAACTCCTGGCACGGACTCTCAGTTTTGCCATCTCTCTTCGGAGCGGCGAGAGGTTTTATTGTTTATTATTATTATTATTATTATTATTATTATTATTATTATTATTATTATTATTATTATTATTATTATTATTATTATTAATTCTTTATACTTGTGGGCATTTTGTTTGTTAAATAAATAGTTTTTTCCACTTTTCTCTGAGGGAGTTCTCTTCCCAGACCAGCTGGGGGGAGGGGCTGTTTGGACTTGCTTTCCAGAGGAACACCATTCAGAGGGTTCCTTCCAAAATTGCCCTAAACCAGGACACATGCTTAGTATATGGAGTGGGGAGGAAAGCTGTCTGGGGCCTGCTGCTTGGGAAGTGGCAGATTCAGTGAGCAGGAGGTGAGCAATTGCTTTGTGCATCAGTCTTTTTTATATTCTATTATTATTGTTGTTGTTGTTATTATTATTAATCATCACTACCATCATTATTAGTATGTTCTCTCTGTCCCCATTAAACTGTCCTTATGTAAATCCAGAAATCTGAGTCTGCTGATTCTCTGCCCCTCCCTGGTGAGAGGGTGGACTGAATGAGCAGCGGTGTGGTGCTTTGTTGCCGGCTGGGATTAAACCATGACAGTCCACCACTCCTTCTCTGCACACAAGACAAATGAAGAGGGTTGTGTTCTCCTTAATCTTCAGTAGGCTTTTGAGCCACCTAAGGTTGTACAAGCTAGTTGGACCTAACTTGGTGCCTGCCTTCTCACACAAAACCAGACCTTCAAGTGCCTTATCTTGTCTTCTGGCCTTTCCTTTAAGGAACAAGTCTTGGTAAAATACTGTTGCCCAATGTCAACTCAGTCTACAGTCTAAAAAATTATTGGATTTTAAATAATGGTCAGTTAAATATCAGTTTTTATCTATTTGGCAGAAGTTTCAGTTTCTCCCCCTCTTCCCCTGCTTTGAAGAGACCAGTGACTTGCAAATAGCAATAACCCCATTGAACAGCAATAACCCCATTGAACATTGTTCTGAGGAAGAGGGGTCTACACAGGGAACTCAGATTGAGCTGCTTGCATTGCCTGCTGGCAGCCAGCTGGGGCAGCTGATACGTTGCTGACAGCAGCCTGGCTGCTTGATAATGAAAGGGGAATAAAAAGGGCTTTGCCTTTGTAAAGTTGTATGTGGTACTAAAATGAGTATAGTGATAAATAAGTTATACACTGATGACTTCATACAGCCATGCCTGTTTTCCACACATCTTCACTGACCTTTCCTATTGAAAGGGAGGTAGCATCACCCTTTTCCTGCTAGTGTTGCCTGGGCTTTCAACAACATCTTACAGGTTCACTTGATCTCCTTTTGGCAGTTTATAGAGTCTGGAGACTTATGCCTTGCCCAAGTGATGAAGTACTAGGTGTGGAGAAAGCTGAAGTGTGGGCATGATGATTTGCAGAAATTTTTTTCTGCTCCTTTGTGGACATTCAGAGCACTGAGCTGGTGATGCAGGAAGCTGAGAGTAAATGTTAAGTCCTCTGACCCCTTCTAGGATATACTTCTCTTTGCCTTAGGGCAAGGAGGGGTAGAAGGAACATTTCAAGTAATCTCTGATTAAACAATTAACCTTGCTTTACTAGATTTCTTGCTCTCCTCTGCTTTATTTGCCTTCAGGCTGTTCCTGTAAAAAAGCATGTGAATAATGCCTGCTAAGAAAAGAGCAGACTACTGTTATGTAGTTCATGCAGACTCTGCTAAAAAGGTCACCACAAACACTGGAGGAATTCAGTACAACAGTTAGCATGGTAAAGTTGCTGAAGGAGAAAGGAAGGTCTGAACTTCCAGAATGACAGAAAAAAAGGTGATTTCTACCAGCCACTGCTGCAAAGGACTGTGGGTGGGGCAGACGAGCTGGGGCCTTCCCCTTTCCTTTTCACCTGCTACATGAGTGCCTGACCAGACCGTCTGAAAGAAGTAGAGTGTAGATCCACAACGACAGAAACTCTGTGTCTAGAGGGAGGTGAATGGGAAAGCTCTGTGTAGAAAATCCCCTGGTTTGCAGACTTAGTAAGTATTTTACACAGATTCCTGCCTCAGGGATCTTCAGAGGTCATCTGGGCATAGTCCTGGCAGCTAGCATGAAGTAGCCTTGTTACAGCAGGGTGCTTGGACCAGATGACCTCCAGAGATTGCTTCCAACCTCAGCCATTCTGAGATTAAATGATAGATGTCATAAAATATTGAAGATGTGAAAGTTGCTACAAGTTGTGTATTGACAGTTGAAGGCCATGAGGGTTGCTTAAAGGTTTTTAAAATTACATCAGATGCCTGTGTTTCAATGCCTGAGTTACTCCTTTGTGTCTTGGCAGTAACTTCTAGTCAGAGCAAACATGTTCTATTTAATCTTGTGTCTGTGGGGGTGGGCAGAAGCAGGATGTGGATCCTGCTGAAGAGGAAGAGCATATTTACCTTAAAGGTGTTGACTTGTTTGGTGTGTAAAATGATGCATTACAGAAAGTCTTGTATTTTTTTTTTCTCAGGAATTAACCTTTTTTTTTTGGGTCAGGTTTTGATTCTATTGTTTTGAAGTTTGTATCCTTGTCAGGCCAGATCTATGCTTAGATTTGTAATGGCAAAGAACACTTTAAAATACATGACCTCAGGTATCAAGGTAGGAAGGGTCTGGGAGCCTGAGTACCCTTACAGATCTGAACCTTGCTGCTTGATACTTCAGAGGTGGAGATTTCAGTCTGGGTGGCCTTGAGCCAAGTTCTTGGAACTTCATGTTTTTAGAGAGGTCTGCAACAGGAGACTTTGACAGAAGAGGTGAAATCTGGGTGGGTCACTGCTGTCTTTCAGCTGGGAATCTAGGCTTAGAGTCCGGTTGGGATTTGGGGTAGCAAGAAAAAAACCCCCTTACTGATGAGAGAAAATTTTCAAGATTGTACTGCTGCTGCCTACAGGCATGCTAATTTTCCATCCCAGATCACCTGCTATCTCATCCTGCCTGCTTCTGACTGTAAGATAAATTATAACAAAAAGCTACTGCAGATACCGTTTTACTGGGTTCTTCTCTTGAAGAAATGTGGATTGCTTTTGATTTGCCTTTTTTTCTGATGCAAACTATGATTGACAGGACACCCTTGCTTGCATGACCCTTTTTTACTGTCCCAAAACCAAAAGTCTGAAATGTGACATGAGAATTTAAGTGAGGATCTGAAATATGTTGGGTCTGAAATGTGGTGGATTCACAGTTGCAACAGATCATTGAAAATCCAGGGGTAGGAAAACAAGATGTAAATTATGCAGATTTCCTGTATATAAAGGATAAAATAGAAATCTTTGTGGGCATCACACAGAAGGGAATATAAGGACCCGAACTCAAAGGAGTATTTATTAAACAAATTTTCCTTGGAAGGCAAAAAGAGAGAGCCATGTTCTTGCAAGTCAGCATTCCTGCTAAATGCAAGGGGAGCCACAGAGATTGTACTGTGTGAGAGCAGCCCTGAAGGTGAGTTCATACTTTGAGATGAACAGGGGACAGGGCAGGACGTTTTGTTCTTGGCAAATGTATTTGTAATGAGCTGTGTAGCTGGCAGTCTTCTGCAAAGAAAATGCAAATCCTGCTTACATACCGAGGCTAGTTTTTTTTAGTTTACCTGATGAATAAGTGAAATCCCTACTTACTTCAGCACTTTGTTCATCCAAATTATGAGATACTCTACCAGCAAAGTGCTTTGGCATTCGTGCAGAGTTCTGGGAGTCAATGTGCCATACACTTTTATCCTTTTACTCTAAGAGCAAAAGAGAGACAGGAAGGCTCTGGAGGACATTGTCTTATATTCTATTTTATTGGGTTTTTATTCCAAGTGAGGACCCTAGCAGATTCCTGTTTGAGTGAGGCCTACTAGAGAGAATATAGGAAGCAAAGATGTAGTGTACAAGTGATATCTCTTTCACAAGTTCTGCAGTGACATTCACTGCTGTACAGACCCTCTGCACAGAGGGTGTTAAGGTAAATTCCCCTCTAAGCCTTCAAAGCAGAGTCTTTTCCCAGTCCTTCAGGTTGTCCATCTTCATAAATGTCACACATGCTTCTAGAAAGCACAAGAAAGCATGTGTAGAATGCACGAATTAAAAAATTTCCTAGCATTAAACCTACTGAAGACTTCTGGTGCTCCGTATGTGTTGCAATTATCTGTATATTGGCTTGCAGATATCTGAAAGGTTTTTGAAAATGTTCTCTTCTAAATGTTCTACATCAGTTACCCCTAAAAAGCCAAACTGAAATGCTTCATAAATCAGAAAAATAGATCACCTTTGAGAGAGTAGACTACAATATTACAGGCTGAGAGAGATTTTGTTTGATTAAATTGTGTACAAAGAAAAGTCAGAGGTGCTGAAAATTGTAAAAGGCCTATCTGGATTCTTCTCAGCCTAATTTTAAAGCTGTTTTTGACAGGCAGGGCTTGCTGGATTTTAATTGAGGAAGGCTAACTTTTTAAAGGTACTTTGGCACTTAAAATATATGAAGACACCACTGTGAATTTTGAATCATTGGAAGGGGATAAGATTCAGAACTTCCGTTCCTTCCAGTATCTAACCAACTGGGATCTAACTCAACCAAGACCTTTCTCCACTCATAGGGACCACAGTGTGTTTGAGAAGCTGACAGTGCGATGTCCATTTTTTTCCTGGAACAGAAAAAGTTAAGTCTGAGGCTGTTAAGCAACTAAGAGTGCAATCATTCTCAACTTCATCCCTGGCTGAGGGCAGGGAAAGTATTAGCAAACCTGCAGGATGCTTGGCCAGACTTTGGGACTTGCACTATCCCTGTGGGCTCTCGCCTCTTATTTTGGTCAGACTTCTTTCAGGGGTGCCACATGGTGGGACAGCAGGAGGCAGAGCTGGTGAACAACATGTCTTCTGCTTCTGCTTGTTCCCTTTAGGTCACATAGTTGTTTTAACAAAGAGGTACAGTTCATACTCCAAGCCACAACTCCACCCTCTGGAGCGTGTAGTCCCACAGGAGTACTCTGCTTAGCAAACTTGAAGTGTGTTCTGCATCCACTCTAATGACTTGGAATAAAAATGTGTATTTGTGCTTTTGCTTCTGGTGTGTGACTGGCTTTTCCTAGGTCTCTGTTTAAGCCACAGAACTCAAGAACACACAGTTCTCTCAGTGAAGGAGCAGCAAAGAATAAGCTGTATGGTAAAAGTTTGTTGTCAAGGAAGAAAAGCTGTAATACATATATGTGAGAATGGCATACCTAGAAGTGAACAACTCAAGATCACCAGTATTCATCTAAAATCTGTGGCATATAAGACCAGTGGCATAGACCAGTCTTTCCCTTCTTGAAAATGTAGATAAGAACGAGTCAAAAATAGCTTACAGAGTGTGCCTCAAACATTCAGGAGAGAGCAGATCAAAGTAAGAAAATCTAAAATATATGGCATAGAAATCATCTATTGTCTTTTTAATAAAAAAGAGAATAAAAATAAAGTGTCTGGGACTCCTCTCTCTCTCCACTTTCCACTACTCTCCTTCAGTGCATTTGTGCTTTGTCCCTTTTTGGAAAGTAAATTTCCTGAGACTGTGAAGACCCTATGACCTAAGCAGACTATCAAAACCTGTGCTGTATCTCGGGAATCTGCATGCCTACAGTTGCAAGAGCAACGAAATCCTTCAGTGACTTCTTAATCAGCTAAGTTTAGGGACAGTGAGGAAGGCTACAGGCATTTTACCATGACCTTTTGCAGAAAAGATTGCTCTGAGAAATGCTGTATGATAAGTTAAGGTGAGGACTTCCCTGTCGGAACAAAGTATTCTGAACTAGTCAAAACAACTGATTACATGGTCAACAACTGCTGCAAGTCAGCAGGGGAGGTACTCTGTGGGTCATTTGGGGTGTCTCTCTGAAGGTTCATGGTATGTTTTATTCAGGTCTTGCCAAGTTAACTGTAAGAAGTCAAGGCAAAACTAAGTGTGTGAGGACCTAGGAGAGCTGTAGACAAGTGTCTAGAGTTAATCTGCAGCAGCAGTGAAGGGACCAGAAAGGAATGACTTTAAGTAGAGAAAGCCAAGTTGGGTTTCAAAATTGGGTACCTCTTTCTCAACATGGCTGAACACAGATCAGTGCAGGCCAGTGTGGTCTTGCTGGAAGAGTTCACCACAGCTATTGGGTCTCCCTGCTACGAGGAGAGCATTTGAAACCAGCACGGGTATCGTGACACATCAAGGTAAGCATGGCCTCCTCAGAAGCTCAGAGGGCAGGTTATAAACAGAAAGGCAGCTATCAAGGGAAGCTGTAGGCAGCTTCACCTGAATCAAGCTGAGTCTTTCACATTTGAGAAATTTGGGTTGGGTTAGGTGAGTTGTTTTCCAAGGAGAGTTGCCAAGAAGTATGGTATTGTCAGTGCTAGAGGTCCAAATGCCAGTCCCATGGTACTTGATATCTGAATTTGGACTTTAGGAAAGTGTCAAAATGAATTTGTAGCTCTTGGGCTTGGGATATAAGAAATCTCTCTGAAGGTAAGAAGAAAGGTAAGACCCAAAAATACTCAAAATAATTTAAAAGGCCAAAAGTCAATCTGACAGGGATTGGCATTTCTATGATCTTATTCTGTTGGCAACCCTGGGTGACTAGTTCTCATTTCCTGCCCATATGTTCCAGTCCTGACTGAAGCAAATGCTAACCTTCAAGACAAAATTGGAATCTGTGTGCTGGACCTTTGGATCTCTGGCATACACCCCTGTGATATGGAAGAGACATCATGCACTCCAGGTGTACAACAGCTCCATTCGCTGACAGAATGGTGAGACTCACAGCCTAGTATGTTGAGAGGAGCAGCTTGTTATGGGGTTTGCATACTGAGAGACGACTAACCCTAACACTTTATCACCACTCCTTTCATCTGCCAGTCCAAAATTTTGTTCCAAATCCTGCCACAAGCACCGCATAACAGGAAAACTTCAGTGATACTAGTTCAAGGCTTGGAGGGCACTTCAGTGTGAAATGATGTGTGCTTGGAACTTATGGGCTAGATATTCTTTCCTCAGCATCTTTCTTCTGTTTTCAGGAGAGTTAATGAGCAAAGCAGTGATGGAATGGTATATGTAGGTGATAAATTCAGCACTTGTAAGTAACTTAGATCTGCAAACAGGAACTGCCACTCCACCTTCTAACAAAGCAGAGTACCAAAATCTGCATCTAAGCCTGTGGAGACATATGCAGTCTTATCACATGCTAAAAACTGTAATACATCAAGGCAATAAATTATTTTCTCCTCCAAAAAATTAATTTTTCTTGATGTTTTTCAGATGTTTCTTTATCTCTACATTTTTTGTATTGGTTAGTCAATCCCACTTGTAAGTGTAGAGCTTTATTTGTTTTCCAGTCTGGGTTTTACTAGTCTCATATTTCTGAAGATGGTGATGATATTGTCCTGTGGTGCGGGGTACTGACAGGAAATTTCGGGCCCAGCTCCTACCTCAGACAGGAGTCATACTCAGCATTTGTGCTGCTGTCATGAGGACAGGCCAGATGTGAGGTGAAGACAAGAAAATGAAATAACATATGGATGTTGGCAGGAGGCCATGTGGACAATGATCAGTTTTTTAGAGAGAGTGTGAAGGGGTTCCAAAATGCTATGTTTTTCATGCTCCTTCCTGCCTCTGAGCAGTGTTCAGCTGCTGGGGCTGCTGTGACTGCAGGAACCTTTCCACTCTGATATCTACCATCTTAGACCAGTCAATTATTGAACTTCTTGAAATAAAAATAAATGTATTGCAGTAGTTCTGAGAACATAATCTGTTTCAAACAAGGTGACTAAAGGTGTTTCTCAAGTTGATGGCAGTCACACATGAAAATTTTCTATGCAAGACAGACTTATCTGATCTTTACAGGTCATTATTTCTGTGCGAATGTTTGTATAAAAGTTTATCTGTACTTCCTGGATCTGAACATTGCTCTTTGTCATCTCCTTCCTGGCTGTATGGAGAGAGGAGGCAGTGCCAGGGCTGTGTTACCAGACAGCTGAACTGCAGCTGTGCCAGGCAGCAGTCCCTCCACATCCTGTAGCTGTGCTGGGGTTAGGAAGATAGGAGCTCCTCTCTCATGCCAAGCAGAGCAGAGATAAGGCTCATATGCATCAGCAGGCTGGCTGTGCCTAGGGAACATTCAGGTTGGCATTTTGTGTATAAATGTTTTGTAAATGAATGTTTTTTTCATTTCATTCATGTAAATGAATGTTTTTTGTTTGCCGTGTTGGCTGGATCACATCTCAGTAAGGTGTTCAGAGCTGGCTGAGGCTATATCATTAAAGCTCCAGGGCATGTACTTTCTCTTTGCATTTATTTCTTCTATTCTTACATGGTTGGTTTGCCATTTCAGGAGATTTTTTTATTCAGCTCTCTTTTCAAACTTGTATTTTCACTGTAATCACTACAGGTCCCCATAGTATTTCTGGAAATTAGCAGATTGGGGTCCTGGTTCCAGGGCAAAAAATTTATTTTTAGCCTGCAGATTTGTATACAACCCACCACAGTTGACCTGGGATTGGTGAACTTTACTAGAAATGGAGATTTTTATAGTCAAATCACTACTCATCCTCAAACCTCAACAGAGATTTTTATTTTGATATACCAGCCAAGCTGAAAAATGTTTCCATTTTATGTTGACTGTCACAGACCAAATAAAAATTTCTGTCTTGCTGACCAGCCAATGCTCATTAAAAGTTTTCTTCAGGGACAAAGCACAGTCAAAAGCACAGCATGCCTCTCCTTTTCAGTTAGTTAAATATTCAGCTGAACTAAAGCAATGAATCTTGAAAATGGATTTACTTTTTCTTTTAACATCTTGGGAGAAAAACAAAATCTTCTTTCTTGCGGACTGTATGGATATTTTTTTTGAACAAACTCTTTTTTTTCCTTTCTCAGAAAGGAAAAAAAAAAAAAGTCAGTTAGATATTTTTGTTTCATTCCACTTTTCAGCTGGGGCTTAAGAAAAACATTTGCAAGGTCCTTCTGGGAGCAGCTGCTAAAATCCTGCCTGACATGGCAAATCTAAGTGTGTCTTGTTGAACTATATTTTAGTCTCTGTAAATTCAGGGATGGTCTTGTGATATAAAAAGCTCTCTCTCAACAATTAAAAGTATCATGTGTAATTAACCAAACCAAACCTATGCAGTTATTTCACATGATCTGCTGTTCAGGAGACTAAGCCACCGAGTGAGACAGTAGGAGGTCAGAGAAAATTCCTGGGGTTGAGACTCTGGAAAAATGATACATTATTACAGGGCAAGGATACCCTTATCGGACTTTCTTTCCTCCTCCTGTAGTGAAATCCTGACTAAACACTGTTACAATTTCACATCCAGCAATCAGGAATTGTTGAGGAGAAAAAGATGTGTGCAACACTGTGCTTTTTATTTTTGTTTGTTTTACTGGTGGACTAGGTTGGTTTGGCTCATTGTGATTGCTCTGGGGGGGGAATGGTCTGGTGGATTGAAGGAATGAGTAGCATGACAAAGGAGGCAGTGCCAAAGGACATAAAGACACTTTGGAGCACTGGGAAAAAGTGCAGCGAGCACCTTGGTATTCCTTCAAGAAGTGCTCCTTGCTCCTGCAGTGGAAATTCTGCAGGAGATGCACAGTCTGCAAGTGCTGGCTAAACAGTCCACCTTTGTAACCTGAAACATTATGTCGATAACAGCATTCTCCCAAATTCTCTTTACTTCAAGTCTAATAGGAAGCTTATCTTAAGAGGTTTTTTACCTTCTCACAGGCCTGGGGTATTTTAACTCAGGAGTTTCAGTGTCATGTTTATGATCCTTTAATGTTAAGATTGATTTTCGTGTCAGATGCTCCAAGAACATTCACTACCAGTATTAACACAGAGAGCAAGTGCCACAAAATAGTGTATTTTGCTCAAGTTTGTGAATGGGTCTATTGTAGTCTGTCATTCAGAAGAGGAAAAACTTCTCAAACACTCTGAAAAGGGCATTAAAACTGTGCTTTATTCTCATGTTCTGTTCAAAGGGTATCACAAAATTTGGCCTAAAAGCCTTTATCTATAAACAGAGGGTCAGCTTGCAGAATTTCCTGGTGGAAATTAACTTTCAGTTCCTCCTAAAGAAATTGGGCAGAACTGTGTATCTCTAATCTCCAAGAGTTCAGAAAACATGAGCTATTTTGTGAGGTAGTGTTGAAGTCTTTGTTTTGAAAAGTATTTTCAATTTTTTGCACTGAAAAGCTACTGACATTTACTTAAAAATCATAAATCAATGTATTTTGCCTTCTTCCTGTCTTGTTTTGTGTTTGAATCTTTTGTGTGCCCTTATTTTTCATGGTTTTCTCTTCCACTCTGAAGACCATAATCTTAGTTTTTTTATTAATAAGGAGGAAGTCAGATAGTGTGACTAGCTGGGACTTAAGGCAAAACCACAGTACTTGCCAGTGTGGTTAGTTGAATCCTCTGTCTCCAAACTGTAACAACTGTGTATTTGAGACTCCACATCAGTCTTCTGGAATGGCCTGAGTTATCTACTCAGTAGGCAATGTGCCTCAGACGCTGGTTGTATAAATCACAAATCAAGTACTTCTGCACAAAGCACTCCTTTTTATATGTGGGGAAGACATTCATGTTTGGCTCTGGTGAAAACTAACCCAACCCTGACACTTTCCCAGCACCGAAGAGAAAGCTGAACTGACCTTGTTATTAGTCTGTAGGGGAATTGGAGAATAGTGTCAACTCTCTCTTGTTCATTTTCACCCCAGCTGAGAGAAGAATCCATTCCTCTAATTTGAGTCTCATTCCTATAATTCCTCTGTTATCATGCCCCGGGTACTATGTTGTTGCAGACGTAGTAGGGATGGTAGGCAGAGACTTGTGGTATTATAGAAGAAGGATTAGGCTTTTTGGTACTTACTTTCCATTCCTACTACATTCTTCAGTGACAGCTCAGTTTAGAAGGTGTGGGAATGGGCCATTCTCAGGAAGATAAGTGAGATTAGCTCCAAAATGTTCTGCAATGTGTGTGTGAGAAATTTGCAGACAAGTCCAGTGAAACATAAATGAAATTTTTTAATGTCTCCAGTGCTGCAGTGTATTTTTTCAAAAGCTTGTAACAGAAGTCTGTCATTGTTCTACTGGATGCTATAATAATGAATAACCAAGATTGGGTCTGAAGCCACTATAATCACATGCACCTTATCATGTTGTGTTGCTAAATCAAATTGGTATGTTTAGTGGCCTAGGTTTCCAGCAAAATGTCACTGTGTTGATTAGGTAGGAAATGAAATACCTTTGTTTGTGGCCTTTTTTTCTACTGATAGACCACAGAGCAGAACTTCAGAGAACATTTCCATAGGAGTAATACCCTCTGGGAAATAAAACTTTAAGGGAGGTGAAACGATCCACTAAATTGGAATAGTTCCAATAATGTTTATTTGAAAAAAAACCCAAATATAAATAAAAATTGATCCTAAAAGCTGTGTTTTTTCATGTGACTTATTTTTATTTAACCAAATTCAGTTGAAGAAATAAGAGTAAGTGGGTAAATGTTATAGAAAAGTGCTTAGAATCCATAGAAACTAGAAATATAAATTTGGTTCCTAAAAGATGTCTTCAATCTCAATTTGAGATGAATATACAAATATGAAATATGAAATGTCAAGCATTTCCTAAAGTTTTCTTTCTGTTGCAGCTCTGAGTCAGTATAGCAGTGTATCCTGAAAATCCATCTGCTTTCCTAGAAATGAAGGTGCAGTGGAACACTTCATCACACAGCACTTGGAATAACAGCAAGACTGCAACAATTGTCTCATGTTGCAAGACATACTTAACACAGAATTAATTTTTAAGCCCTGAAAGACTATGTACTCTGAGTAAGGAAAGAAGCACTTGAAGCAAGGTTTGATTTTTCTTTCTTCCCTGCTTTCTATGCTGTGTCCACAGCATCGAATATTTCCCTTTTTTGCCAAAATCCATTTACAATTTTGTGCAGTAGCACACAGTATGATACTTCCAACCAGCTACTCATATAGAAAATGAGGCTGGTTTGGACATTGGATATTCAGCTAAAGGCAGGTAAGCTAGACAGTGATGGCAATGATGCAAACATGATGGGTTTGTCATGCTGGTAGAGCCTGGGAAGTACTTCACAAGTGACTGTGGGATCATTTTTTGAGGGTGATCCTGACAACATGAGTCCTAGATGGTCACACTTGGTTCTAGCAGAGCTTTTTCTGATATTTGACACCTGTGTATTGAAACTAGAGCTTGCAGGCTTCTTCAAGTGATTGCAAAAGTCCAAAGGTTGAAGATCAAATTAAACAGTGAGATAACATCACAGCATGGGCAGCAGACTTCAGACTGTGCAAGGGGATTGATTGGGAACTTTCTGTTGGTGTTCTTTGGTAAATAGCAGGGAGTGGTGGCTGATAGCCTGCACCTTCTTATGCATAAATAATTTTCAGATACACAAAGTGAGTTGGTTGTGTATGGGCCAAAAAATATTTATTTTCCTCTCTTTTTTTTTCCAAGAAATGCACCATGTTTCTCATATATCTGATCAAGGCAGAAATTGCAAGAGAAAATATTTGGTTATCTGGAACAGGCCCAGAGAAAAGCTAACCTTTGTAGGCAGGACACCAGCTTTTATCCAGATGGACTGGTGAGAAATACAGACAAGGCTCATTTCACTTTTCGATGATGAAATGTGACAGGTTATCTTGTCACATGACAGTTTCAACCTACTCAGTAGGTACCACCTGGTGCCTTTTGAGGAGTTCTGAGAGAGTGGAATCCCTAAATTTTCATTGGATTTTATCTTATTCCTCTTTTTGCATGGAGTAGTGTGATTCTTTCAAAGGATCTGTTCTCCTTTGTTCTCTAAACTTTTTTTATAAACTGGTTTCTGCCATGAAATACTGATATTTAAAAAAAAATATGTTTCAAAATAGGTAATGATTTTATTTTTCTTTGTCTTATTTTCAGTGACACTTTATTCCTTCTTTACTTCCTGCAGTTTATTTTCCCTGCTCAGTCAGCTGACAACTCTGTTTGCTATTATAGATTTCCTTGAGAAATGTGACTGAAATTTGGGGGTGTTTTTTTAGGCCAGAGATGGTGTGCTCAATATTGCAGAAAATACCTCAAGTAATTTGTGCATGCCTTAACAAAGATAAAAGAATGAGATGTGTGAAGAGAGTATGGCAGTATCACATGCACTGCACTGTCATTGTAGTTAAACTGGCTTAACAGGTCCAGATAGCCTAGTGTAGCTATTAGGCATTATCGATACCATCAACCCATCCTAATCTAATGAAAATAAGAGAGTGACCATAGGGAAGCAGACCTGTGGAATCCTGCATGCTATCTGAATGTTCCAGCACAGGGAGAAAGGAAAAAACTCTCTTCCAACAGGAGAGTTTCTTACTGTGCTACTCTCTGAATCCAGTGTCAGTTTTAACCCTGTTGGTACCACCAGGGATGGTGGTTACCGTCCACATGGCCACACAAATGTTTCTGTGCAGGTGAAAGGCATTGGGGGTGTGGTGGTCAGGCAGGATCTAAGCCATTTCAGTTTAGCAAGCATGGGGAAATTGCATAACTGCCTGAAGGCTGCTCTGGTTTTTTGATGTTGGGGTGTAGTTTAGAGGGAGTGGTGCACATTTGAGCCATATTGTCCCCATGGGCATGTAAATAAACGCACGCCATGGGTACAGGTGGGGGATAGAAAGAGCTTGCTCAGTGCAAAACACCTCAAAAGCTGAGGGGATTCATCAGTGTGCCGAGGTTTTGATCTGAGACATGCTAGACTTCGGGGGAGTTGCTGTCAGGAAACCTCTGTATTGTAAACTAGAGGAGGAGGGAGCATTTTCAGAGATTTCTTTGCTCCTTGCTTTAAAAAGGTTTCTTAAATGTGCAAAAATGAATTTTAAATAATTTTAAGGGGTAATTCTGGCAAAATGGCACAGTTTGATTGCAAATTTGCTTTTGTCCTTTTCAGTTTGTTGCTATCAAGATATTTTTTGCTTTTGGTAAAGTTGAAACTTTTTATTTGTTTTGGGAAAGCTGACTTCCTGCCCAGCCGGCAACTTGTAGTTCCTCCCACTTCAGCCTTTCAAAAAATGTTGAGGAGTGCTCAAAAAAGACATTCAGTCCACTTAATTCTGATGTGTCAGAAACTTACTCTCCACCGCCAACTGTGAAAAATCTCTCTTTTTTCTTTGTTTGTTTGTTTTTGTTTTTGTTTTTGTTTTGTTTTGTTTTTGAGAAAGCGGAGTTGTTCTCCAAACTGAACTTGAGATTTTCTTAAAAATTTAAATTACTTGTGAAACCATTTGCAGACAGATGAGTGGTGTTGTTTTAGGGGACTCTGGGTGAGTGTGTCTTAGTTCTGTGCTTGGGAAAGGTGGCTCTGTTCCCTTCGAGTATTAGGTATTCTTTGAGAACATTAAACAACACCAGGATTAGAGGGCTGGGGTGGGGAGCCACAGGAAATACCTATAGATGAACTTTTAAATTGTAGAGAAGAGACTTCTGGGTGTGACAGAGCAGCTTATGGGACACTAGGAGAGGCGCTTCAAACAGTGAAGGAAAAGTAAGACTCACTCAGTTCCTGTGAGTTAGAATCCTCCCTTGACACACCGAGTCTGGGGATGTCTCATTTGGCTTGCAGCCACAAGGAACAAAAAAGTAATCCTCATTTCTGCAGCCAAGAGAAGCAGGCAGGTTTAGCTTTCACTACCTCTGGGGAAGTACAACAAAACAGTGTGCCAAGACAAAGTGGGTACAGAAACCAGACAGCTCAGGCCAATGCAGAGCTCTCCCCTTCCCTGGGTTTGTAGAAGAAGTGGAAGAAAGAGAGAATCTGGACAGCAGACCTTCATCCACCCATCACCCTGAAGATCTGCCCTGAACATTACTTGGATCATGGCCTTTAACAAACCACGTAATGGCTAGACTGGGCTTCAAGGCAGTTCTGGTCACCACCCTTTTCTGACAGCCACATTCCCTGATGGAGTCAGAAAACTGGAACAGAAGTGTCATCCACCCTAGACAGGGACTCATTCTGACCCACAGCCCAGGCAGTTTCTGGGAAAGGCAGAACTTTGCAGAGTCCTGGCTTGGGAGGTGTATAGGGGTGGGGGAGGTGAAGCAAGAAGAAGCAGAGAGATATGGTTGAAGAGCTGGCTCATTTGAGTGATTTTGGTTAACATTTCCATTTCTTATCACATGCTGTGGTCTAGGATAGGTATTCTTCGTGTCTCATTTGGAAATTGAATTACCTTCCCTGCCACAACTGCTCTATTTCTAATGGAAGTACTTGTCAACGCTCTAGGTTTTAGCAAGGCACTTTAGTTATTCAAGACAAACTTATGCTGACAGAGGCTGTATGTAAATAAAACTCAGGAGACACTGGTCTGAAAGGCTGAGCTGATCCAAACTCATGAAATTGAAGATAGGCTGGCTCCTATTAGGTGGCAATTTGTGTCTATGTGTTCCATCAAGAATTTCAGTCTTATTTTTTGGGTTCTTCTGCCTCCTTATGCTTTGTTATTTAGTACAGTAGTCACCTCTGATCTCCCGTGGCCTTTGGCTTCCAAAACAAGGTTAACAGCTGTGGAACTAAACTGTTGTCAGGAAAAGAGAATCCAGTCTGCATGCCAGTGTCAGCTACCTTTAGCTTTTCACATAACAGAACCTAGAAATAGCACTCAGGCTTGTGTTCATTCACCACAAAGGCAAATTCTACCATCTCACTGTAACTGAATTGCATCTTGAGATCTGCTTGGTACAAATAAAAATTATGATTGCAAGGATGCTGTCCTGGATACCATTATACTTAATTTTTCAGAGTGTCACTCTCATTTGGTTGACAGGCATCTCTAGACTGGTGCAACCCATTCATTCCCAAGAACATGGAAGGGTTCTGGGAACCCTTGTTAGCATACTTGACATAAGCAGGAGATGTCTTACAGTAAAGGAAGGATATATTGAAAGAAGGTGGTAGGTCATGGGCAAGGAGTGGTGGGTTGACAGTGTCAGATGCATCTTGTGAGGCCTTCAGTGAAAGTGACTTGAAATGGCAGGACTCTGGGCACCAAGTTGGACCTTTTGCTCCGTGGCCTAGATAGGCTGGCACAGTGACTAGATCTGGGCTTGAGGAGACACAGCCTGTGTCCCTGTGACGAAGAGGCCATCCTGAGCAGTATCATGGGTGCAGCCTCCCTGGGCGAGAGACAGCACAGCTTGTGCTGTGATGGGAGGTGCAAGCACACACATGACACTACACAATGCTGACAGCAGGGCTGCAATCTCATAAACTGTGTGGCTGTCTTTACAGCTTATGTGCTGATGACCGTCTTGAAACATCCATTCTCTAAACTAAGGTTAACATTAACCCCACCTGGAAATCCAATGCTCTTTGGGAATCCCTCTAGCTCATTCCTACTTCATAAGGAGCTCTCTTTCCTCAGAAGGCCTCATTCCTTTCCAATTCACCTTCACTTCTCATCAAGCTGTCACAGTCCTTTTGAAAAAGGTATCTTGTAGGGCGAGAAAATAAAGAAGGCTTAGTAAAAGAAGAAAAAAGACTGCTTGATTAAATAAAAGAAGCAGGGGAGAAGATGTAACAAAGTTTCTAAAATGTAACAGAACTGCAGTAATTTGCAATGAGGTGGAACAAAACACTTGTTCTGAAAGAAATGGTCTGATGCTCAAATCATTTATTCAAATAGCTGTCCAGAGGCATGTTATTTTAATTTGATATCAAAAATATTATAAAAAGTATATGCTTTTCCAATAAATGTTTCTGGCCTTATCACTGTCTGGGGACTGTACTTCGTACACTGATACACCGTAAAATGGCACCCACTTTACCGGGACCTGAAATCTCTGTGACAATTCTGGACATGCAGTGTGCTCCCAGCTGAACCGGTGCATTCCCAACCGAACTCACGGGTGGATTTCAAGAATTCTAGAGGATGTTCTTCTCATTGTGGGCTAAGGAATAATTACAGGTCAGCCTTATGAGCGGTCGGGGGAAAACATTAAATTTTATAGAGAAACAAGCAAACAAACAAAGAAACAAACAAAACTGCAAACCTAGTATATATATCTAGCATGGGGGATAATATAAGTAAGTTAGAAGCCCTTCATAGAAAGTGTTTATTGTGTATCACAAGAAAGCAACGTTATAGAATTCAAGAAGGAAAGCTTGTGCAACTCCTTATATGGGTAAAGGTTAGCTGTCCGTGGATGAAGTAAAGTAATTGTATAACTTTGAAAACTGGAAGTGAGTGGGTGATTTTTAAAGACTCATCAATCAGAGAACCATGAGGTTAATCCTGATGAATTTATTACATGGTGAGTTGTTTATTCTGCACTACGATCTTCTAATGATTTGGGTGAAATTGATCAGCCTACAGTAGATCTGTTGGCAGATACTTCTTCCAAATCAACACCACCACTTTCACCTTATGATCTGGTTGTCTTGCAAATGAAGGAGGGAATTAATGAGGAGGAACCAGAGGGAGATCTCATAAATTTAGAAGACTCTAATTTACATCTTACTGTAAAACCACAGCCAATGAAAGCTATGACTGCACCACCATCTAGTGACACAACGCTGCTAAAACAGCAATTAAATCCTCCACCCTATGTCACTGTAAACGAGGCTTTGCTGTCCTCTGAGCCAAAACACTTTCTAGGTACATGCTAAAATCAAGCGATCAGTCAAGGGGATGTTGAACTGCTCAATGCTATGCCTGTAATTTATCACAACAAGCATCCTCGTCATGAACAAATTTCTTATGATACGGCTAAGGAGTTTAAGAAGTCTATGAGTGAAAAAGGTCTGCAATCTTCCTGTACAATGGGACTTAGAGAGTCTATTGAAGAAAGTTATTTAATGTTACCTGTTGATTGGAAAGCTTTATTTAAATTGGTTATGACACGAGGACAGTATTCAGTTTGGTGGTCTGAATACCAAGATGTATGCCAAGAACAGGCACTGGCAAATACGAACACTTGTAATGTTGAAATAACAAGTGATCATCTGGCAGGGATGGGAGCTCAGGCATCTATAAGGGATCAATTAAGAATGCCCCCAGAAACATTTAACCAAGCGAGGGGGCTGTTTTTGAAAGCTCTGAGAAGAGTGTCAGATGTTAATAAGACTGAGCCTGGCTTTTTCACCATAAGACAAGGACCTTGGGAGTCTTACACCCCCTTTATTGATCATTTGCAAACAGTCTTGAATAGGCAAGTTGAATTACCAGCTACAGCAGAAGCTTTATTGAAATCTTTAGCCTATGAAAATGCTAATACTGACTGTCGAAAGGCAATCAATCCAATCAGAAACAAACCTGATATTACTGCAACTGACTTTATCAAAACCTGTGCACATATTGGTACAGAACAATACAGAGCAGATTTATTGGCAACTGCTTTGGCTCAACAGCTGCAAGTGGGCAGCAATTAAATGCTTTGCCTGTGGAGGAGAAGGTCATGTGAGAAAGTCCCCAAAGAATGAGCAAAGGAATAGAAAACTTAGCAGGCTGTGCCCCAGATGCAAAAAAGGGCTATCACCAGCGTAACCAATTCTGTTCTAAATTTGACCTAGACAGAACACCCCTGCCAAAGCAGGGAAACTCAAAGAGGGGCTCAGGAACCTGTGCCCCTCAACAAAACAAGATCCAGGCACAGCTAATCCCTGCAGCTCAAACTACATCAGGGGAACCCCAGACAGTTTCTGGCTTGGACCTTGGCAGTTTCCACCACAACCACAATAAATAACACATTGGCTCACCTTATACCTACAAGTTTAAATGGACTCCTTCCTTTTAAATGTCATGCATTGTTACTTGGGAGATGATCAGCATCATCTAAAGTGGACTTTTCATTTTACTAGGAATCATCAATTCTGATTCTAGGGGTGAAATAAAAATCATGGCTTGGACTCCTAATCCACCTTGTACTATTCCAGCAGGATCATGCATTGCTCAACTGATACCATTCCTTATACTACCAGACACATAATTGGTACCATCTGCCAGTGCTGACAAAGGCACTGGAGGTTTTGGGAGCACAAGCACTCCTCACTTTTACTGGTCTATTACTTATTTCAGTGCAGCAACCTTTTCTAACTTGTGTTGTAGATGGCAAGTCTTTTACAGGATTAGTAGATCCCAGAGCAAACAAAACCTTCATCAGTGAATGTGAATGGCCACCTACCTGGCCCTTGACAAGGCCACCAGTGATTGTCACAGGCATCAGAGGTCAGCAGATGCCACAGCAGTCAGCTGAGGAACTCATGGTATATGGGCCAGAAGAGAAACAAGCAAAGCTCAAACCATTTGTACTTTCTGCTACACACACACTGTGGGGAAGAGATCTGTTACCACAGTGGGGACTGATTTTGACACCAAATTTTTAAAAGGGAACACTGATGTACAGCTGAGACTTAAACTCACATGGAACACCAATACACTCCTCTGTGGGTGGATCAGTGGCCCCTCAGAGGGGAATGGCTGCAACAAGCACAAAAAAATGGTCAAAGAACAATTTGATCTGGGAAACACAGTTTCTTCTACAAGCCTGTGGAACACCCCGATATTTTTGATTCCAAAAAAGACTGGCAAATGGAGACTCTTACAAGATCTGAGGGCTGTCAGTGCACTAATAGCCCTGGTGGGCACTCAGCAAAATGGAATTCCTAATCCAGCAATGATCCCTGAAACATGGGAATTGTTAATCACTGACTTAGAAGATTTATTTTTTCCCAACTGCATTACACCCTCATGCTGCACCTTGTTTTACTTTTTTGTTACCATCCTTGAACAACAGTGAACCAATGCAAAGGTATCACTGGATTGTGCTACCACAAGAAATGAAAAACAGTCCTACAGTATGTCAGTTTGTGATAGCAAGTGCTTTACAACCGGTGCGACAGCACTTTTCAAACGTTTTGTTGTATCATTATGTGAATGATACACTGCTAGCAGCAGATGACTCTACAGCATTGCAAAACTGTTCTGCTTTTTCGTGTTTTCTCTTGGTAAATTTGGTCTTTGTATTGCAGCAGACAAGGTTCAAGCTGTCCCACAATGGGAATACTTAAAGTTTCTATTATTTGAACAGAAAATTGCTCCTCAACCCGTTGTGCTGCAGACCTCTAGTAAAACACTAAATGATTTGCAAAAATTATTAGGAACTATTAATTGGCTCAGACCTACCCTTGGTACCTCCACTGAGGAACAGTCACGCTTCCTTAACTTACTTAAGGGAGACACAGGCTTACTATCTCCTCTCCTCACAAGCCGGATGCAGAAGCCCCTGAGGCATTGCAACTTATAACAAATAAAATTCAGACCTCTTTTGTATCCAGAGGACAGGCAGAGTTACCACTGAGGCTTTTTCTTATCCTGGCTGAATTCCAACTGTAGCACTAATAGCACAGTGGTGTATTGACAGCAATTGTGGATAATAGAGTGGGTATTTTTACCTCACACATTTTCAAAAACAGTAACTACACTGCTTGACACGTTTCCACAGCAAGAAAATGATGCCACACCCTAAGTGGGCAAGATCCATCTCAAATCCACGTTCCTTTGCCTGCAAACGCTTTTCAGGTATGTTCCAAGAATCATTATCTTTACAGGCTGCCCTGACAGACTTTCTGGGAAACACTGTTAATTCTTTGCTGAAAAATAAACTTTTGCAATCTTTAAAAGATCTTTCTTTACAGCCATGTTTTCTAACATTGTCACAGCCCCTGTCTGGAGTAAAGACAGTTTTCATCAATGGTTCTGGGAAAACTCAGAAAGCAGTTGCTCTTTGGAAAACCTCCACAGGGGATTGGGAAAACTGTGATTTTTCAGCCAAGGTCGACACAGCTAGTAGGGTTAGCAGCCACTGTAGAAGCTTTTTGACTGTTTCAGAATGAACCTTTCAACTTAGTATCAGATTTCTTGTATGTAGTAGGTATTTTAAACCGTATTGAACACTACTTTTCAAAGCAGGTACTCAACACGGATTTGTTTATGCTGTCATCTACTTTGTATGGTTTTGTTCCATGCAGATCTCACTGTTTTTATCTCACTCACCATTGCCTGCACCGCTGGTGGAAGGCAATGCAGCTGCTGATGCTCTGATGATGATGCAACAGTTCTGAATCAAATTACACAAGCAAAGTTGTCACATGACTTTTATCACCAGAATGCAAAAGCTTTGAGTAAACAGTTTGATCTTACCCTTTCTCAAGCCAGACAAATTGTTCATTAGTGGCCTAATTGTGCTCATTTAATACCCTTATGTACCACAGTAGGTACAGCTCCAAGAGCTTTGGATGTCAATGAAGTCTGGCAAATGGACGTTCCACACGCTTCCTCTTTTGGCACCCTAAAATACGTAAATGACACACATTCCAAATATTTTGTTGCCTCCACTCATGAAGGGAGAAAGGCAAGAGATGTCATTAAACACATGTTGTGAGCTATTGCTATCTTAGGAGTCCTGAAAGTAGTGAAAACTGATGGTGTAGTTTATGCACTTTATGAAATGGTGCAGCATATGTTTCACAACCAATGAAAATCTTCTGTCATTGTTGGGGTATACATCACTTAACTGGCATACCTCATTCCTGAACAGATCAAGCTGTTGTGGAATGAACACGTGCCCTTTTAAAAGAATATGCTTCTTAAACAGAAGAGTGGGGATCCCCTTGGTATAACACCTCAAGAACAAATGGACAAAGCAACATTTGTTTTAAATTTTTTAAGTATTTCCAGATTTGATAACAAAACAGCAAGTGAAGAAAGGTTTTCCCATGATGCTTTAAGAGATTCTCAATGACTTGTTTATTATAAGGATTTGCAGAGTGGATAATGGCTAGGCCCTGTGCCTTTGCTAAGGCATGGAGGTGTGGCTGTGGCTCTGTTACTCTACCCACAGGTGCTCACTGGTTACTCAGGAAGAACATCAAACCTGCCACAGAAGGGATGAAGACTTGAAGGCATCACAGTTTTAGTTTGGTAATCAGCTACTATGGGTTTAAGCACAACATATGTAACCTTTTTAGCATCCTCAGCGTTTTCTCAATGAACGTGAACGCAACATGGGCTCCACAACCAATGAGCCAATGTTTGGCTCACGTTAGCTAAAGCAATTAACCAATCTACCCTTTGTATACCCATGACCAGTCCTAGTAATCCATTTCAGACATGTCTAGTTGGCATTCCTTTGACAAGGTAGAATGGAACAAGTTATACAATCAAACAGTTACATGTGATTGTACAACTCCAGGTAAGAGTAGATCATTGTGGTGTTTGGGATCACGGCAGTCTAATGCTGACCAGCCTGTGGAGTGGTACCTGGGCAATACTGATGGAGGCATGAGAAAAGCGAGTAACTTCCCTGCTCTCTCACTGCAGCCTCAAGGGCTGGATGTGCTAGGCTCTATAAAAGCTCCTGTGTGTTTCTATCCCAATTACACTAACAGTCCAAACACAGACAACACAAGAGTTGACGTAAGTGGCACTGGCATTTACCATAATGCCTCTGCCTGATGTAGTTTTACTGCTTTCTCAGAAGTCACCACATAAATCAAAGCAGTAAGCCTGCCTGGTAACATATTTCTAATATGTGGTGACAGAGCATGGAAAGGCATTCCAGGAAAAGCAGTGGGAGGTCCATGCACTTTCAGTCATTTAACCGTGTTTCACTCTAGTCTCAAAATTCTAACCAATTGGACACTATGCCATATGTGGAACAGATGTAATGCTAAGTCAATATAGCCCTGACTGTGACTCTGACGTCAAATTCTGGAATCCTATAAAAAGATTTTTTAGCTCTTCAGTTGCCTCTGTTGGTACTTGTAGCATGCCTTAAACACAATTAATAAAGTAGGTTGGTTGTTAATTGGCTTGTAAAGGAGAGTAATGCTACTAGTAATGATTTAAAAGAAATGTTAAGAGATGTTGATTCTGTATGTCATAAAACACTGCAACGCAGAGCTGTGATAAACGTTTTATTGTTATCCCAGGGACACAGATATGAAGAATTCAAGGGAATGTGCTGTATGAACCTGAGTGACCATTCTGAATCCATTCACAAAAACATCCAGGAACTGAAGGAACTGTCTGGTGAACAGCAACAAAACCAGGGATTAGACCCTTTCAGCTTGTTTTCTTGGCTGAGAAGTTTCAGTTTTGGACCTCAGGTTATACATGTAGTTGCCATAGCAATAATGGGACTTGTAGTGCTTTTGATGATCATGCTGTGTTTGCCATGTGTTTTTTCTTATATTCAACGGCTTATCAATCAAAATGTAAAACAAGTAATGCTAATGCATACACACACTGTAATGGCTTTGGAATGGTTAATAAATAAAAAAAGGGGATACATGGGGTGAGAAGACAAGGAGGCATAGTACTAGAAGAACAAAGACTGCTTGGTTAAATAAAAGAAGCTTATTCCACTGAGCTGAGGAAAAGATGTAACAAATTTTCTAAAATATAACAGATAGAAACACAGTAGTTTGCAATAAGCTATAACAAAACGCTTGTTTTGCAAGAAATGGTTTGATGCTTGAATCATTTATTCTATTGGCTGTCTAGAGGCATGTTATTTTAATCTGGTGGTAAAAATATTATAAAAAGTGTATGTTTTTCTAATGAATATTTCTCGCCTTAACACTCTCTGGGGTCCATGCTTTGTGCACTGATACACTGCAGTATCTGCTTTCAGCAGGTGCAGAAGTCCCTGAACTGCCTGTTTCTTGTTCTCTTTGACGGTGACAACATGAGCACAGCTGAATTTCCAGGCTGGAATTACGATCCTGGTAATTGCGCAGGCGATTTTCTCTGGCAGAGTAGCAGTGACACCCGGTGGCCATTAAATAAATTCGGAAAACACTTCCCGGGTGAATTCCACCTTCATCTGTTTTTCTTCTGGCCCTTGGTGCATTTGCGGGTACATTAAACACAGAGTGCGGTAACATGACACTCATAAGCTTTGCAGAAAAACTCCTTCAGATCCTTGTCATCTCTCTCAGCTGTTCAAGACAAACTGTGAGCAACAAATTTCTTTGGTCACCTGGGAACTGTGGAATCAAGTGTCTGCTGTAGGCTATATGAGAATAAAGCATCTTGGGAAGATGAAGGTCAGATCTGAGCAACAGGGTATGTGCAAAGAAGTGACTCCCCTAAAGTAGCTGTGCACAGTTTGTAACCCCCAGCAAGAAGCAAAAGATTGAAATGGTGGCAATTTGTAGCACTGTACCACAGACCTGCCCAGAACATTTTGGCAAGATGGGAGTTACACTGTGCTGTATACAGACAAACTTATCCTTGCATTAGTAGGCAAGTATTTAACCACAAATTGTGTGATCATCAGTAGATTTTATCCCCTTTCCTTTTCAGTTTGGGAAAATTGTTATGTCCAAGCAGGACAACGCCTTTCTACAAAATTACGGTCTGAGTCGGCAGTTTCTGTGCAGTTTCCCTAATCTACGCCTGTTCAAGGAGCTGTTGAGGCTGTCACACATCACTTCCACTCCAACACCTCTGCCTAAGCAGTGTCAGTTGAAGCAGGTTTCCCAGTACTGTGTACAGTGAGATTTTGAGGAGCTTTAGAGACTGAGATTCCAAACTTCTCTGGACAACCTGTACCAGTGGTTGAGCCACCTCACACTAAAAATCATGCTCTTGTGTGCAGTAGAATGTAATGTGTTCTAAATTGTGTCCATTTTCTTTTTTCCTATCAGCATTACTGAACAGAGCTTTGCTCTGTCACCTCTAGTCTCCTCATGAGGTATTTATTCACACTGATAAGATCCCCAAACCTTCTCTTCTCCAGGCTGAACAGTTCCAGTTTGTTCAGACATCCCTCACATGACACATGACCCAGTTCCTAAATTGCCTTGGTGGACATTTTTTGGACTCTTTCTAGTATGTCCCTGTCTGTCTCGTACTGTGTAGCCCAGAGGAGGATATAGTACTCCAGGTGTGGTACTACCAGTGCTAAGCAGGGATGGAAGAATCACCTCCTTTCACATGCTCAGGTGCCCAGGGTTACTCTATGTCAGATGCAGAACTTCATGTTTCCCTATGTTGAGCTTAGTGAGTTTCTCGCTGTCCCGTTTCTCCAGTCTGTCTATGTCCTTCTGTACGGCAGCAAAGCCATCTGGTGTATTAACTACTTCTCACACTTTTTTCTGTTCTGCAAACTTCATGCAGGTGCAGCCTACCTAATTGTCTAAAGCATTAATGAAGATATTAAACAGTATTGGCCAAGCAATTTTACCCCCCCAGACTATGCATGGCTATTGATCAGCATCCAGATAGATTTTGACCACAACCCTCTAGTAAAGTCTTTGACGAGATTTTAATCTTCTTCGATACCCACTTACTTAACCTGGTTGGTTTTTTTCCTAGTATCTCTTTTAGAATGTTGTGGGAGACTGTGTCAAAAGCCAGCCTAAGACAAGATAAAAAATGTTTACTGTGCTCCCCTCATCCATCGAGCTATGCAACTTGTTGGAGAAGCTATTGAATTAGTTAAACATGACTTTCACTTTGTAAATCAGTGCTGACTACTCCTGATCACCTTTTCATCCTTCATGTGTCTAGAGATGGTTTCCATCACCTTCCAGGGACTGAGGAGAACTGGTCTGGCCTGGGCTTCTCTGACTCATACTTCTCTCTCTTCTTGAGGAGGGGATTGACATTTTTTCTCTGCCGGTCCTCAGAAACTGTCCCATCTGCCCTCCAAAAACAATCAAGAGTCGTCTTTCAATACCTCCAGCTTCCCTCAGCACTTGTGAGTGCAAGCTGTCAGGTTTCACAGACTGCTGCACATCCAATTTGTCTGTTTCCTAAAGTCTTCCCCACTCAAATTTTCTTTCTGGTCTCAGAAATCTAGGATTCCTGAATGCTGGTTTTGCCAGTAAAGGCTCAGGCAAGAGAGACTTTGTGTACCTTGGCCTTTTCCTTTTGTACCATGGCCTCTGCTACATCTAGTGACAAGCCCACATTTTCTTTGTCTTTCTTTCATTTATGTACTTGCATAATCTTATCTTGTCACCCCTCACATTCTTGATCAAATTCAACTGCAGATAGCCTTTGGCTTTTCTATTCCCACCCCTGCATGATCATGTGGCATATGCGTCTTCTTCTTTGGTCACAATTCCTCCTGCTCCTAGTCATCCTCAGGCAGGAATTTCTCACTGCTTGAGAGGAAGCTGAAACGAATACTTTAAACATGGGTGAAGCAGTTGGTATACTGAGACCCCAGCTGTTGAAACTTGCTATCTAAAAATATTTTGTTGCTGACCCCCAGGCTGTTTCCTGCCTCAGGCTTAAATGGTCTTTAGGGCTGAGATGACATTTTCTTCTGGTTTTATATTACAAGGCACACTGAACAGTTTATCACTTGTTGGTGTAGAGAAGCAACAGGCAAATTTGTTTCTTTGTCCTTGTTTTCTCTTGAATCATAAGGAGAAGGACATTTATTCATCTGTGTGTCTGCATAGAGTCACAGAGTCATCAAACAGATCTTAAGTGCAATAAATGTCCAGCTTCAGTCTGTGTCCTGTTTTGGGCTCCTCACTACAAGGGAGACATGGAGCTCCTGAAGTGGGTCCAGTGGAGGGCAATGAAGATGATTAAGGGGCTGGAGCATCTCTCTTATGATGGAAAGGCTGAGGGAACTGGGCCTGTTCAGTGTCCAGAAAAGATGACTGAGAAAGTATCTCATCAATATCTGTCAGTATTCTGAAGGGAGGGTGCCATGGGGGTGGAGCCAGGCTCTTCTGAGAGGCCCCAAGCAATAGGACAAGAGGCAACAGGCAGAAACTGATGCACAGGAAGTTCCACTTGAACATGAAGAAGTAGTTCCTTACTGTGCAGATGACCATGCACTGGACTAGGCTTCCCTGAAGGGTTGGGGGGTTTCCCTCACTGTAAATATTCAAGAACTGTTGGGATGAAGTCCTGCACAATGGCCTCTAGGATGGCCCTGCTTGAATCTTGAGCAGGGAGGTTGGATCTGATGACCGACTGTGGTCCCTTCCATCTTTACCCCTTCTGTGTGAATACCAGAAGGAGGAGGAGAAAGGGCTGAAATGCTGAGGTGTGCCTGGGAGAAATTCTCAAATGGTTCTCCCAGGCTCCTTTAACCTCCAGGGAAACTTCCTTTGGGATTCTTCCAAGCAGGTCCCTGAACAGTTTAAATTCTGTTTTTTCTGGTGCTCAGGATTGTTATTCTACTCTTTTTCATTCCTCTTAAGACCTTGTATGCTGCAGCCTAAGAATGCCCTCAAACTCCTTACCTGTAACTTGTTTAACCTTGTTTGGAAATTGCAGGTTGAACAGGGCATTTTTTTCATGTCAGGTCATTGACCACATGCATCAGAAGTTGCCTTCAGCATATTTTGTATATATTGTGGTTTCTTACCACCAGCTGTATTGCTGTTCAAGCACACATCGAGGATGTTAAAGTCATCCATTGATATCAAGAATCTTTGATGGTAAAGATTTCTCAGGCTGCCTAAATAAGGTTTCATCTGAGTCCTTTTCCTGATCAAGTGATAACAAACACCTACTACAGTGTCATGCTTGCTGATTACACAGAATCATAGAATATTCTCAGCTGGAAGGAATCCACAAGAATGATAAAGTCCAATTCTTTAGTGAAAGGCCCATATAGGAATCAAACCCACAACCTTAGCGTCACGGGCACCATGCTATGTTCACAGACTTCTCATTCCCCTTGCTTCATTCTTCTTGCATTAGTGTACAAACATTTGTGATAGGCTGCAAGTCATACGGTGTTTAGAGTGGAAGTGTCAGAGAATTTCCCCTGTCATGCTGTTCCCACATTTGTCAGCTGCTTGTGCCCCCTCTTCTCTTCAGGTTAACCCTCACTAGGCTGGCAAGTCTGCTAACAAAGGCAACTCTTGACCCTTGTCTCAAAGGTCTGTAGTCACTCCTGACATGGTTCAGGCTAGTTATCCTGGCAGATTAAAATATTTCTTAAATATATGGTTTTGCAGCCTAAAATTGTTCAAAAAATATCATAAGATTGTGTTCGGAAAAAAGCCCCCAGAGCACAACCACATTCCTCAATATCTCTGTTTACAGTGGAAAAAAGAAAAAGAAGAAAAATTTCAGGCCTAAAAAGCCATCACTATTAGGCTAGATGGGCAGAACATGACTTTAACTGTAATTATCTATAAGCTGTTCAAAGCAATTTGCAAACAGAAAAAGAAAATAAATTTCATCCACTGTAATATTTACTCTGAATTGTTGGATTTGATCCATAGAGGGAGCTGATATTCCTTCTAACAGTCTTTAATAGCTACCCGTTATTGTTCCCTGCCAGAACTGTATTTTGCAGATATGAATATCTATTTATAGTGTGAAATCTTTATAATAAAGTAAACTCATTTCCCCCCCCACTTTAGTTTCTGACTTGTCTGTGAAGCGATAATGAAAACCTTATTATTTTGGCACATGCTTCTGAGTTTTCTGTATCTAATTTTGATTCACTGTAGATATTCAGAGCCCTCTGTGATAGGTCCTGAAGGCCCAATAAAAGTATTTGAGTTTTTCTTGGGTGACTGAAATAGTGAATAGAGTTTATGACAATTTAAGATGATATGCATGCTTGATCTCTGAAAAGAAAGAGATCTAAAAATAGATCATTACATATAGGGAGAAAAATTAAACTCCATAAATGGAGTTTGAAGGCTGATCAAGGATATTTATGGAAAAACAGGTTGAACTTTAATGTGAACCTTATGCAAAATGTGTTGTAGAAAATTGCTGAAATATAGAATTAATTAGAATAACAAATAAAGGCATTTGTGAAGGAATGTGGGCAAACTACAGAGATGATATTACTTGATAAAAAGGGAACACCAAAGTATTTGCTGTGGTGTATTAATTTTCTGTCTCACCCTCTCTCCCAGCCTGCATCTCTCTGTCTGCTGTATGCCTTTCTCTTCCTTCACAGCCTGTCTTTTTCTCTTCCCGTTTTTACTCTTTCTAACCTGTGTTTCTATCTTCCACTGTCAGCCTATCACAGACTCTTTGGCCCCTCATTTTTCCGTTCTCCTTCTCCTCTTACCAACACCCCTTGCCCCTCTCTGTCTCTCCCTTTCTTGTCTCTGTTGTGTTCTGCCTCTTGAAATGACTGTTGTAATGTGAAGAAGGACTTGTCCCAAAATACTTCCATTTCATGCAGTATTGTGGTCTAATTAAAGATATTTTTTTCCTCATGTATTCTGCCTGTCTAAGTGCAGTGTAATGAAACCACTAGCCACAGATATTTTAAACCTACAGGAAAGTCAGAAACAACTATTTCAGTCAAACTACCTACATTAAAGAGAAAATTTCCAGCAAGCAAGGGACACTCAGGAGCACAATGCTACAGCTGAATTAAATTTTTTCATGAAAACTGACACGACAAAATGGACTTTGAGAAGAAAAAGGTCTCTTTCTTTATATCTGATAAAGCTAAAAAGCAGTGTGTTGAAAAGTTATTTCATAACTTACTCAGGAACTAGGGTAAACTCATCTGTAGAGGCTAAGGTGCCTCTACAGTTCTAAGGTTAGAGAACTGCTGCATGTAGTTTACATGACTGAAGAGTTATCAAAATTTATGAAGTTCAAGAAAGAGTTTATAAAAACCTTTGCTGTATGACCCCTTGCTCTCACTTTGCATGTGAAGGTAGAGTTTGAATAAGCTAAACACAGCAGATTGAGAATCTTGGTGCTGATCTAAATTGTCGTTTAGAGGACATTCACTGCCATTGTGATAGCCTTGTTAGATTTGTGCTCCCTCACACAGCTTTGAGCTCGGAGTTGTCTGAAATTGGCACTTGAATTTGTGAATTGATGTTCTAAAATCTACCTATTATAGACACTCTAATTCTGTCTTTTTCCCCATCTTTCTTTTACAGACTTTTCTTGCAGACTTTTCTTAGGTAAACTGTTGAGATGTTGGCTGCGATTTCACAAACACATTACGATGGTATAGACCGGGGCTCAAAGCTGAAGTTGTTGTCCAAGATACTGTCCTGTGATGGTTCTGGCTTCTTTTTCCCTGCCAGGATTGAGATTAATACATGGGAGTCAAAGTTCATGTTTGGACTCAGATGTTTATTATTTCTTATGTATTTACAGACTCATGAGCTGTGAGCTCTAACTAGCAAGTTAGAGAAATGAGGTAGAGTGGAGTACTTCTCCAATCTCTATAAGCTGTTTTCAAGGACACTCTGTCCAATTATGAAATGCCACCTAAATTATTTTTCCTTTAAACACAATAACTAACTACTTGAAGTCTGCAATACGGGCTCCATCAACCATTTTCAGAAAACCACTCCAACCCATGAAGAAGAAGGAAGAAGAAGGTGAAGAAAAGGACCCAGACAACACCCAAAGCCCTCCATCTTGACTCACATGTATTACTATATACTAAAATCTTAAAAGCTAAGTTTCCAGAATTCCAACACTCTCCTGATTCTAATTCTCTGGTGTTTGAAAGTGTGCTTTTGCTGATACAAGGAGGGAGACAGTTTTTATGATGGTAGCGGAAAGCAAGAAGTAAATGGGTGGTTTCTTTTAAGACCAAATTTTGACATGTCACCACAGTCAGATTTAATTCCAGACTCTGACCTTTTTGACTGTGATGTAGGCCTTGAACCAAGCTACTCTGTGCTCTCTGCAATGTATTGTGACAGTTAGTTTGTCAGTTCTTAGATATTGTGATCAGGACTAAGCAAATGGCGAAAGACGACATAAGGCTCATTTCCCTTCTGTAGAATTAAGAAAGGATTCAGTAGTACGTTTTCCCATGATAGCTGGATTGCTTTCCCATGATAGCTGTATTGATTTTCATGATCTGTGAAATGCCCTTACGTGTCTTGTTTCTGTAGCCTTGGAAGATACACCTGCAGAGATCTGGCCTCATATTAGGTTACAAGGTTGTAGAGCTAGAGTCTATTGACAAGAGGAGTAAGAATGATGATCTAGGGAACCAGACCAGAACCCAGTACTGGTCAGGTGACTGGAAAAAGGGGAACACTGTATGTATCTTTAGAAAGGGTAGCAAGGAGGACCCTGGGTACTACTGACAGATCAGCCTCCCTTCTGTGCCTGGGAAGATCATGAAACAGGTCCTCCTGGAAGCTGTGCTAAGGCACACGGAGGACAGGGAGGTGACTTAAGATAACCAGCACGGCTTCACCAAGGGGAAGTCCTGCCTGACTTCTATGATGGAGTAGCTTCACTGGAGGAGGAGGGAGGGCTATTGATGTCATTTATCAGGATTTTGGTAAAGCCTTTTACATGGCCTCCTACAACTTCTGGAGAAGTTGCAGAGAGATGTTTTTGATGTTGGAGAGAGATGGTTTTGATGAATGGATTATTGGATAAGAAAGTGGTTGGACAGTCACATCCAGACTGTAGTGGTCAGAGTCCCGGCTAACATCAGTGACAAGTGGTCCCTCAGGGATCCATCCCAGTACCAGCCTTATTTAATATCTTTACTAACAGCACAGACAAAGGAATCGAGTGCATCCTCAGCAAATTTGCAGGCAGCAAAGTGATGAATGATGTGGTTGAAAATCCTAAAGAATAGAATGCCATCTAGGGGGACCTGGACAAGCTTGAGAAGTGGGCCCATGGGGTTTAGGAAAGGCAGGTCCTGCTTTACTGACCCGGTCTCCTTCTATGACAAAGTGATCCACTTAATGGATGAGGGCAAGAATGTGCTTGTTCTCTGTGTGGAGTTCAGTAGAGCCTTTGGCACTATCTCCTCCAACGTTCTCCTGGGGAAACTGTCTGCTCATGACCTGGATGGGTGCACTCTTATCTGAGTAAAACACTGGCTGGAAGTTCAGGCCCAGAGAGTGGTGATGAATGGAGCTAAATCCTGCTGAGGGCTGGTCACTAGTGGTGCTCCCCAGGGCTCAGTATTGGGGCCAGTCTTGTTTAATATCTTTACTGATGATCTGGATGAGGGGATCAAGTGCCCCCTCAGTCAGTTTGCAGGTGACATCAAGCTGTGTGGGAACGTTGATCTGCTGGAGGGTAGGAAGGCTCTGCAGAGGGACCTGGACAGGCTGGATCAATGGGCCAAGGCCAATGGTGTGATGTTAAACAGGGAGAATTGACAGGTCTTGAATATGAGCCAGCAGTGTGCCTAGGGGGCCAAGAACACCAATGGCATCCTGGCCTGTATCAACAATAGTGTGGCCAGTGGAACCAGGACAGTGATTCTTACCCTGTACTCAGCACTGGTGAGGCCACAACTCAAGTCTGTGTCCAGTTCTGGGCCCTTAACTTTGAGAAGGACATTTAGGTGCTGGAGCACGTCCAGAGAAGGGCAGCAAAGATGGTAAAGAATCTAGGGAATATGTTTCATGAGGAGCAGCTAAGGGACCTGAGAGTGCTTAGCCTCGAGGAGGCTGAAGCAGGACTTTACTGCTCTATACAACTATCTGAAAAGAGGTTGCAAGCAATGGTGTCTCTTCTGCCATGTGTCAAGTGAAAGGGCAAGTGCAAATGGTCTTAAGTTGCATCAGAGGAAGTTCAGACTAGATACTAGAATTTTTTTTCATGGAAAAGGTGGTTAGGTGTTAGAATAGATTGTCCAGGGAGATGGTGGTGCTGCTTTCTCTGTAAGTGTTCAAGTGACATCTGGATGTGGCACTTCTGGCATCTGAATATGGCTTGGGATGATTATGGTAATGCTAGCTTGATGATTAGATGGATAATCTTGAAGATGTCTTCCAACCTCTGTGATTCTGTGATTTTTTAATACTGGCCACTGTGTAATTTCTACTGGATTGGAAGCTTTTTTCTGCAGTGGTGGTCTTGTGATCTCTGACTGAGGCTGGATTCTGGCAGGCTTGTGTCCCCAGTACTTCTTACTTCCCCAGACACTAGCCAGAGCAAAGAGCTGGACCTGGCAATTGCATTTACACAAGGAAGTGTAATCCTGACACCAGGTTGAGACTTTGCTACTGGTAAAACAGTCAGTGGTCCGAGCCAGGGCTCAAAACAGTATGGACACTGTGGGGTGACCTAATTTCCTTCCATCTGACTCTGTTGCTTCTGTGAGATATTTGTTTGTGGGAGGGTGATTCCCTTAGCTTCCCCTTTGCAACAGGATAAGTTTATTCCCCCCTTCCTGTGAGGAGCCTGAATAATCTCCCTGGATGATTGCATCTTGACAAGTCAAGTGCCAAGGCAACTTAAGCGTGAATGTTTCAGTTTGGGGATATTTTGGGAAACAGCTGCTCCCACACATGCTGACAACCTGTTGTATGTCACTGAGTTCATCCCTGCCAGGAAAGGACACGGGTATTGAAGATGTCTTCAGGAGCAGAGTAACCACTCTGTGAAAGACTCGGCCTCTTCTTTCCTTTCATCTCTGCCCTGGTCACACAACACTGGGTGAAACAGCACAAGGTGAGGCTCTCCTTTTCCTGCTCATCACACCACGCCACAGGAGAGCTTACCTTTTCATACAGAACTGTTGGGACATAGAGCATCAGACTACTGGCTGGCTTTTTAAAGGAAACTTCCCTATCTGACCATCCATGGACCACTCTGGCAGTCATGCTTTCACCACCTGAGCTGGAACTGAGGCACTTTCACGGTGGGTGGCTCCAGTGACATGATAGGTGCCTTATTGGACTCCTTACAATCCCCCCACTCATACGGCTGGACATGGTTTCCTTACTGGCTTGACCCCATGTTTCCCACAGCAGAGTCTCAGACCTCTGGATCCCAAATTTAATCCTTGTGCAGCAAAAGAATCACAGCTCGAACTGATGCCTCCAAGGAGGGACCCTGAACAAAGGAAACACTGAGCTTTTATACCTCACAGTCTATGTATGTGAAAGTCTGCCATCTTCCTACTGAGCCCTCTGCTCCTGCAGTGCCTCAGTGTCTGGCTTCCTGCTGGTGCCACAGGGCCCTGTGCCCTTTGTTGTGTCAAGAATTGGCAATTCCTGACCTCTTACCTTGGGCTCCCACGGAGAGCTCAACCTGCAGCTCCCACTGCAGCTGCACCCTGAGCTACCTGCACTAAATATGTTCCTCAAAAGCTTGCAAATAGTGATCTTAAATTTTATATTCAGTGAGAGATTTCTAAGCTGTATTTTTGTTCCTGGTAGCAGCCTCACCCATGATGGTGAATGTCAGACAAATATGCAGCTGTTGTGGCCATGGCTATGCAAACTTGAATCTGGCAAGACCCTCTCCTGCAACGTTAGCTTTGGTCACCCTGCAGTGGCCTGTCAGGAAGTCACACCTTGGAGAGTTCTGGTAACACCGAAAGACACATATCTTCAGTGAAATTGTTTAGAGGATGTCTAACAACTGTGTGAGTTTTTAAAGGAGATGCATCATTACAGAAATCTGGATTAGTCCTAAGGTGACCTTTACAGTACAGCTGAACTGATTCCTGACACCACTGTTCATGAATCCCTGTCTTTTCTCTGAAGGCAAAGAATAGTTTGGGAACAAACTCTTACTTTTTCAACTCAAAAAATCTTGACAATTCTTTCAAAAGGAACTATTATTTGTTATGCTTTAGTATTCTTCAGCTGAACTATGCAATAAATTTTTATGTTGAGCTCAAGAAATACAAGAGGTCCCTGAAGTCTTTTGACAAGGCAAACTTTGTGAAAACTCATAGACTCAGGAAGATGAGATCTGTTGGCAGGAAGCATAAAGAGGGGATTTTCTTCTTTACAAAAAAGGGATTGGGATTCAAGTACATTCATTCTATTATTTTTAAGCCACAATAGTAAATCAGAACAGACAATTTGAAAAAAGGGAATTTATTTAACAGAAAGAAAAAGTGGTTTTTAAGAATATCTTCCTCTGAAACAGCACCTTACATTTCAACTTCTGAATCATTATTCTCAAGTTGTGGCAAGTGCCCAGTGTGATAGAAATTCACCATGACAACCACCACACCTTATTGTATTTTTATATTGAGGGCATTAACATCCTGCTATGGTTTTGATTTTTGATACTTGGGTTGATATGTGAAATTCCTTTGGATATAAACCACCTAATTCATGGACTGTGTCAAGCTGCTTTTATAAGAACTAAAAGTTTTGTTCCTCCCAGGACATCATTTGTTGTCTGAGAACAAAGATACAAAATGAGAGACACTCAGGTAATTTGTGATTTGTGTCACAGAGAAAGATTCCTTCTGAAAGCAAATTTTGAAACGCTGAATGTGCTTTGAAAAAAAAGGAGGAGACTGGGACTTCAGCAGCTTGGATCTTCAAAGACTTTGGTTATTCTCTCTGCAAACATCTGCAGATTAACAGTGAAATGGAGGCCCTGGCTATTTCTGCTTGTTGTTTCTGCTGAGGTGTGAGTGTTGCCTGTTGGGAGCACTCTGTCCTCAAACTGCACATGGATTAAATCCAGCAAAGAGCCTGTGTGTTGCTCCTGGCACTGTCCAGGTGTGTATATATATATATGTATATATATATATATATATATATATATATATATATATAACAAAAAGAAAAAAGTGGTAGAAGAACTCCAACAGGTCCTCTTTTGATGACCTCCCTGACACAGGAAAGTGACACAGCTGTTATTATTTTCAACTCCTGAAAGAAATATAAGTACCAAATTTGAGATTGTTTCTCAAGCAAACGTCTTCCCTCTGCTGAAAGAGGAAGCCTAATGTTCATGCCAGCAGCCTTAGGACATGTAGAATTTATTGCTGGAAATAAAATGTAGATCTTGTTGCTGGAAGCCCAGGCACATACATTTTAGGAGACTGAAAGAATATTCTGGGGAAGGATGGCTTCTTATTTCCTTTGGTTTTGAGCTGTTCTGCAGATATCCATTTCTGGCCATCATGTGAGATGCGACCTTGGGACAGATGACCTTCTGATCAAAGAGGTGTATTGAGGTATTATGTTGTACTCCTTTTACTGCATAGTCCTATAATCTGCCATTGCTACTAGCCCTTGGTAATAAGTTAGAGTCAGGCTTACTTTACCTCAACTTAAAGAAGTCTACCTGCAGTTTATTTCACTGAATTCAGATGTAACAGGAATATTTCTGATTTACCAGATTTTTTTTTTTTTTTTTTTTTTTTTTTTTTTTTACATTTTCTTAACTGTGTGGTTTTAATGACTAACATAATGATGTAGTGTAGAGAAAACCATACTTGGTATGACAGCAGAACCCTTGGGAAATGGAGACAGAGGATGTGAAGAGGAGGACTATAGGCATGGGATGATAAGAGACAGGGTATGGGGCTGACAGTGAAGAGACTACAACCAGGTGCTATGCCCCCTGCGTTCCACACAGGATGCCCCAGAGGTAAGGCAAGCACTGTGAAGGGAAACCTGAGAGTGTCTGGCTTGATGCTGGCCACACAGATCAAGCCATAGTCCCACAGTGCCACAAGATGAGTCTGCATCATGTCTTTGCTCTCTGGGCTGGTCTGCTGTGAAAACACTTAGCTGCTGTGTGTGCATACACAGGACATGCTTACAAACACTAAGATCTCATCAGGCAGCCATCCCAGTATGAAATGCAGCTCCTGGTCTATCTTAAGGTGTCAAAAGGCATGTGGATGACTGATATTTGGTCTATAAGTTCAGACAAGAGCTGATTTAGCCTGTAGCTTTTCAAGGCAGAATTGATTCTTTCTAAAGCAGTGCTGACAGCTATTTGTTTAATGTTCTCTTTCTACCTTTTCTAATGG
>JANPWX010018621.1:130221-244278 GCA_024734555.1 Trochalopteron elliotii | reverse complement strand
TTGGCTCCAGAATGCGCAGAGAGAGAGAAAAGGCTCACAAAGAATATCTTATATTCTAATATTCTGTGAAGAGAAAAGAACCCCCGAAAATGGGCTTGCCTTCATCTGAGATTAGAAATCAAGACGTTTTCACCAGTTTTAAAGCAGAAAACTGAATGACTTTTATGTCTCTATGGAAGCTAAAAATGAGGATATTTCTAAGAAGAAAAAGATACAGTGATGTGACTTTGTTTTGATATTGGACAGGTAGGCTTGGTTAGAGCAAGAAATATAATGTTGATATTTAATTGTGGAACTATCAGCCAAGGACTGGGAGTAGGGAAGTGTGTGAGAGTAGGAAAGCAGGTGAACCTGGAGAGCTAATCATGGGGATTGGATGGTGTGTTGGGAACCCCACAAAAGGCATTGTGTTTGATGAGCTGGTGATCTGGAGCAGGCCATGTCTGCCCATTTGGCCTTGCCCTTAAGATATGAGTGACCACATGCCAGCTTGAGTAGCTGCTGTTTGGGAACCTGCAGCAAGGCCCAGTACTGCACTGGGTGTGGACACAGTGTGTGAGAGGTGCTGTGACAGAGGTCAGTCCAAGCCTGTCAGGAAACTACCAGCTGGACAGATTGCTAACATAATCCATAAGTCATCAAACCTTTGGGAAAGGTGAACTGTATCTGAGGCAAGGGGTGGGATGTGTTGATTCGGAGGACCACTGCATGTTGTGCAGGTAGTGATACAGATAACCTGAGCACTTGTGTTGTGCTGCACAGTCTCTTGGCTGTGGGATAAATTCAGCTAGCTTGTTTCAACTGCAGGCACCAGTGATGGCTGCACTGGCATGGCCTTGCCTTTAGCAGAGCAGTAAGAAGTTCTCATCAGAACAACTTTTACGAATAAAATAGTTTTCTTGTAAGAAAATGATGTTATACCTCACTAATATTTTGAGTTGGAAGGGATCCACAGGGATCATTTAGTCCAGCTCCTAAGTGAATGTCCCATATGAGGCTCTAACCTACAACCTTGACATTGTTAGCAGCGTCCTCTAACCAATTGAGCTAATCTCAAATGACAAAAAAGGCAAACAGTTCTTTCCAAAAGCAGTTGGCACAACAAGGCATGTAAAAGAAAGAGCTTTCTGAAAATTTATGTCAGGAATGTGTGCTGATAAGTCAGCTGAGGATCTATGCAGCCACCTACCAAGTCTTGTGCTCTTGTGTCTTTTCAGTTAGGTGTGTACTGGTATATGTACATAGAAAAGCACACACAAGCACACTCACACATATACCTATGCTTCTTTCTAAAATGAAAAATTTGGAAAGTGAAGTCATTCAGCTAGTGAGTGCAAGTCAGTACAATTGGTTTTTGCATGGAAATTGCTGCTCTGGTCCTCTGTCCTCTGTGTGCAAATATATCTGCATGGTAACTAAAAAAAAAGCCATCCATTAGAAAGCTGTTCTCCATGATACAGTGTCATTCCTAACCCTATAGCAGAGGAGATCTCAATACACTTTTATGCAATAAGCAGGAAGTGTTAGTTATTTACTGATAACTAATTCAGCTTGGGAGTATTTGGACAATTTACTTCTTTTTTCCTTCATTGACATGAAAGTTGCTACTATGATTGTTTACACCCATACTTATTTTTTGAGGGTGTTTTTGCGCTATCACAGCAGACAGAGGCCCTATGGAGAATACTAGAGAATAACAAGTATTAAACTCTTAGACCTTAAACTGTGCATTTTAGTCTTCCTACCTGTCTCAAAACACTTAATCCTGTTTTTTGTCTGCTTTCTCCAAGAAACCAATCATCATGGTGTTTCATGGCAACTTAAATCTCACAGCAAGTTAAATCAAGGCTGGGTGCTGTATTCTTTCTAATATTGTTTGTACTCAGTAAAGTGGAGCAGATCTTGTTGACAGGGATGAGGCAGAGCAGGAGATGCCACCATGGAATCTATTTCTCAGCTTGATTTTCAAGTGACCTTGAAGCAGGGCCAGAAAGAGAAATGTTGCTTAATGGAACAGAGCTGGACTCTGTGTTGAGGAGCAGCTCCTGCTGCTGGGAGACTTCAGTGAATTCTCTGGAAACTGTTGGTTTCAGTCCCTCCGCTGGGAGATGGTACCTTGCCCAGGTTCAGCACCCACTCAAGAATTCCTAGTGGGTGACCTGCCATAATGCTCCACCTGCTGCTAAGGAGAGTTATGATGTACCCACATGGGAATACTGCAAATAATTATGTGACCACTGTGTGTTTCTATGAGCTTTTGTGAGTGGGATACAATAGAAATTAAACTCAGTTGTGGACAAGGGACATTACATGACAATTGAAGGCTAAAATATTATTCTTTTGAATCTTAATATTGCTTTTAATTGCAGGTGTTTATTAGACGCACAGACAGCAGGGAGAAGTGATTTAGGAGCCTCAGTCTCATATCAGGACAGCAATGGCCAATTCAGTTTGCCAGTGATGAGGAGAACTGGTGACAGAGTGATACTCTGTCTTCCACTGTGTTTCTACTACTTTTACACATTTTTCAGTTTAACAGGAATTACTCTCTTCCTAGAAGGGACAATGGGGTGGTCTTGTAACAGCTTATGTAATTTAGCCATGACTAATACCTTAGTTTTATTTACATACTTTTTTATCCTCAGGAGGAAGCTGGAAGACAAGCGTTTTGATCACAGTTGCTAAGCTGTGGTTGCTGTCTGCTGATGTGTCTTCAAGCTGTTAAAACTGATCAGAATTTTTCCACTGCAATACTGATTTAGCACAAAAAGTTGTTTTGTTTTGTTCTTTTTTTGACTGTAATTGATTCAGTTTTACTCGATGTGTCTACTCTCTGCAGACCAATTCAATTTCTCTGTTGCACATCTAAGTGTAATAACATAGGAACACAGGTGTATTACTGCTACCTCAGATGAAGGCCCCCTCTAGCTGAGCAGCCTGGCTCTAAACACGCACAAAGCTGAGCAAATATCTGATTTTTCACTTGAGAATTTCCATCTTCCTGGTATTTTTTTGCTCAGGAAAATCCATGAACATGATGGAGTTTTTCCACTTAGTCTCACGCAAATACCTAATTATTCTTCCTTTAAATATATGCCAACTTTTTGGACTCACAAAATCCTTCATCAATGAACCCCACTAGCACCTGATTTGAGATTTCAGCTGTAAACATCATGAAGGTAGTGTTGTTTACCCCAACATTGTTGTTTTATTCTGTATTTCTATGGACATTCAAGGGTTTTTTTAGGGCATAAATTTTCTACTGTGTAAACACAAATAGACTAGTATGCTTCAGAGAAATGCTGAGAAAACCAAACAGACTGATGTGAGAAGGATGTCAGACACATTTCCACCTTTCAAAAGACCTTTATGTTCATTGGCAAAATGAAATTATAAATGAGGTAAAAAGGGAAAATTTTCATGATGCTTCTTGTTCTCTTGTAGTCGAAAGAACAGCAAGAGAGGGATGGTTTCACAAGGGAAGGAAATCCAGGAGCTAAGGGTGGGCGCAGCACAGGCAGGGATCTCCCTGACAGGCAGCATCTGAACAAGGAGAGTAGTAGCCAGCGTCCAACAAGAAGTCCATTGATGGGCAGACAAATTCACAGTGACTAGGTAGGTCTCAAGTCTACCCAGATACATGGTCAGGGCCAGTCAGGCAAATTGTCAGGGCACAAGCATACCTACTGAGTAGCTTAGGCAAGGATCCGTGTAGCTCCCAAGCCAAGGGGTGTAGCTGGAAATACCACATGAGGCTTGTCACAGCCCTTTTCATCCAGCTTCTACCCAGCAGGCCCAAGCAAAAAGTTTGTATTGTGACAGGGCTGGATTTTCACATGGGCAGCCTAACCATTGGATAGCAAGAGATTGCAGAATCTATCAGTGCACTCAGGTCCCTGATTGTCCTTTTCTAATTAGCAGCACATCTTTTCTTCCCTTCCATGTCTTTAACATGAGAGACATCTAACCTTCTGTGCCAGTGTGATTTATTGTTTTGACTGAGACCAAGAATGATCTTTTCTGTCCAGCAGGGATAGTGGAAGCTCCTGTTGTCCTGGATGGCTGGCAAATCCATATAGGCTGATGGGCTGACTCACAGAACAACAAATTGTTAGAATTATGCCTCTGGTTTTATAGCAATGGGAGCTCTAATTTTCAACTCCCTAAAAAGCTACTAATTTTCAAAACACCTGTAGAAGTTTTATATGCTGGATTTGCCCATGGCTGAAATAAGTTGAGATAGACAGCTAGATGAATCCTTGTCTGCTTAAAGAATCAGGACATCAGCCTCTTAAGTGTACCTTAGGTGTCTCTTTTAGTGGGTTGAATTTTTCTGAAAAGATTAAGAAATTGCTCTAGGGAAGAAAGGGTGGCTAAATTTCTACCACTTAACACTAGCTTCTGTCAGTGTGGAAACTGCTTGGGATCTATGCACTTTAGAAAATTCCCATCTTTAAAGGAGGAGTAATTGCTTGCTCCTGTGATGAGCAGTGAAAAAAGGGGTGCTGACCATTGTTTGACCATTCAGTCTGTAGAGATGCCTGGTTTTGTGAGCACTTCGACACCTTCACACCAAATCCCAGCATATTAGCCTATATTAGGCTCATGTGGCTTCCTCAATATACCTCCTAGCTCATATCACCACTCTGGCTTTGCAAGACTGCATCAGGTGAGCATTTTTCTTTCTGTATATCTGAACCTGTTTCCCCAAATCTGAGAGACAAAAGGAAGTCAGCTAAATTTCTGTATTACCTTGGTGGCCTCCAGATCAGTAGAAGACCTTAAGTGCTGACTCACAAACATGTGAGTGCTATGGTGATAAAAACATTTGGCTTGTGCAGGTCTTCTTCCACCATTGCTCCTGAAAATAACTAGGAAACAGCTCTTGAGCTGCTGAGCATTACTCTGAGCAATCAATGCTTGTTTGGGAATATACATACCATTCCCTGGTCTTCTTTCCCCTTCTCCAAGATCCTTTCTGTGGGTACCCTTTTCTTGTGCTGCCTTTCCTGCTTAATAATAAATATCTCTGTTCTTGGAAGATCTGGGCAGATTTTTTTCTGAGTTTCTCAACTTGCTTGTTGAAGAGATGTTTCCTTCCATTGTCTCCTTATGGTCCTGAGAAGGGAATTTTCTAGTGTAACGTCAAACCTAAAGCAAGTAGCAATTTCATACTTTTGGATTTTGCCATGGCTAAAAGTAAGTTTAATCTCTGTTTAGTAGTGCACATTTGCATACACTGCAAATACAAAAAGAGAAAAATAAAAGGAGAAAGTTTTCCAATTAAGCTGCAGTCCTGTCTTTTTACAGGTGGCTAAAAATGACCAAGTTATATTAGGAATAACCTGAATTATGCACAAGTCTAATTTTATAATTCTATTAATTTTATTACTGAATAAAAGTGACATTATTTCCTCAGCTTTGAAAGGTTTTCCATAACTACATGCTCTGCCTCTTTGGTAACTATTAATAACTTGAAGAACAAGATTGTAATGAGGATATAACAGTGTCTTTTCAGTGGAAATGTAATTTAAGTAACCTCTTAAGCAGTATATTAAAATTACTAGTCTGGCATCTTGGTGGGAGCTGGAACTTAAATCCTATACATGAGTTCAAAAGTTTAGAGAATGACACCACCACAGACTTTCACTTTTATTATGAAACCCAGTGCATATGTAAGGAAAAGACCATGAGAAAATAGTTCAGTATTCTGGCTGCCCCATGTTAAGCAAGTCCTTTTGAAGCAAATTTCTGGGGAACTGAAGGTGCTTTGCTTTCAAACCCTGATGCTTTCTGCCTAGTTCAGAATATTTTGCAACAGCTTTCATTTTCTTTGTTTCACTAACATTGTCTGCTGTGTGGCAGGCAGAAACCCAATCATCTTTGCTAGTGCTTCACAAGAAACTTAGGGATGCAGGCACACCATGCTTCAGGCATGCCCGTTTCCAGTGGTAGATGAGGCCTGGCCCCAGTTTTGATACTGTGTATAGGTGACACGTGGCATTGGTCACAGGGGATTGAGATTTCAGAGGATCAGAAACCAGGATTCAGACTGTCCACCCACATCCTGGAACAGCTCTGCAGAAAGAAAATTTCTAATATTTTCTGCTCCTCTTTGCATATGCAGCATTTAATACTGAAGTGTGCTACCATATCTGTGTGTTAGCATGGTTTAAGTTATTGACAACTCTTCCATGGTATAAGCTTTAAATTTTTGCTTTGATTCTATGCATTCTGCTTCAAGTGTACTTCACAGATAATAACAAGAAGTGGGGAAAAATAGTAAAGCCACAGAAACTGCTATGACCCAGGCTAAATGAAAATCGTACCAAGATTTTCTTCAAATACTAGATGGATCTAGGAAAGAGCAATAAATAGTTGCCTACAGATGAATAGGAATTGACTGCACACTGCTTTTGCTAGTGTAGAATTCAGGGTAATGATATGAACGTATTTGCTAACAGCTCTAATAGAAGTGAAGCAGATGGTTCTCCGTTTAATTATAGTTGGGTGTGGACATCCATTCTGTAGGATGTCAAGGATGTTGGAAATGTATGCTGTTTCAAGGAGGATATTGGGCAGGTCAAGGAAGACAAATCTTTAGAGGGTTATTAAGTAGTCATTGGCTATAGTTTATGATTTGTCTGGCCTATAAGCTGTTGGAAACTAGCGAAGTTCTGAAGCGCAGTAACCTATGTATTGATAGGCCTGATCTATTATTCTATTCTTACAGCTACCTGCTTGTTACTGCTGTGCAGAACAGTACACAGAGATAGTGAAATTGTTCAGTCTGTTCTAGCACAGCCTTTCTGAACAAAGGCGCATGAGATATGCAGAATAGAAAATATAGGGATTATTTGAGATGCCTGTAACCAGTGTGGTCAAAAGGCACCCTTAACTTGACGATGAGGAAAATGGAGGGATGTAAAACAGACTGAATATATGTTAGAAAAAAAAAATGAGGCAAATCAAGTGGCATAAAGTATGATGGTATTTGAATAGAACTTGAATAGCCAAGCATCAAGAAGACTTGGTGAATCAGCAGAAAATATTCAGGAATTGGGAGCTACTGCAGCCACTGCCATACCAAAGTGGGTGCAGACAGACAGTAGGGATACCAGGAAGACTTATTCAGGAGCGGGTCACATGGGCGTCCTCATGGATTAAGAATAGAAACTAGACAATACAGGATTTTGTCTTGTCTAGATGAGGTGGACAAGGAATGACCACAGTAGAGCATTCTTGGCTAATTTTGATTCTAGTGCTCAAGACTGGGACTTGAATCACACCTCATTGAAGAAACAAGGCTTTGAGTCTGTGTGTATAGGGTTCTGTCCCTTCAAAACAGGCATCTAGTGTTGCTTTGGAGGGACACATGTCCTCAAAGATCTAGAAAGATGGCTGTTGCCCTTAGTCTTTTGTCAGGTCTCTTGGCCCATAGAGTGACTTAAAGACAGCTAAAGTGTCTGAAGATTGTCATTTTATGGTATAGTATTGCCACCACGCACTGTACACTGTACAATATATTTTAGGTAACATTGTCCCAGCAGGCAGCATACTGAGGCATGGCTTTTTGTTAGAACTGTATACCTACTACCCAATGTTCTAAAATGTATCTAGACCTCCCAGTTTTGGAACTCCACTGTGAGGCTGACTTGCTTTGCAACAGAGAGCTCTACGGTGCAATATGGCTGGCAAAGTGCAATGGTTGCAGAAGGGCAGCAACAATCAGAGACAACAGTTTAAACTCTCTAGAAGTATACAAAAAACTCAAACCCTCTAGGTGACCCATGTACTCAGAGGTTCACATAAACTTATTTGTGTGAACCTTTCTTTAACCTTCTTTGGCTAAAATATATTGCCAGGATTTTTCCCAATATACAAAGGGAGAGAGAGGGGAGTCACATGGATTCCTCAAGCCTGTTGTAATAAAAGCTAGAGCAATACAAGGTGATAAGAATCAGAATAAAACTGCTGATACCAGCATTCACAAAGTTTGGGAAGGGTTCAAGAGCCCTGTGTGCCAAAGTAAAACATCTTCCGAGTCTTGAATGCAGATCCACCACGTGGACTCATGGATGCATGACAACATTCGGATCTGAGAGTGTCTTTCAATGTGAGTGGAGTCAGGTAGAAAGAAAGATAAGTGGAAGTGCCAGAACCAGAGAACAGGACACAGCAAGCTGTGGACAATGTGTTCCTAAGTCAGGACAGAAGTGATGGGACTGGAGATCCCCACGTGAAGGATGGCAGCAAAAAGCACTTCACAGTGTTGCCAGGTGACATGGTGTGGGAAGAGCTGACCGCCTAGCTGGTGAAGCTCTGGGACATTTTGCCTGGGAAACAAGGCAGTAGTATAAAATTAGGTACTGCTGTGTCACCTGCAGCCCTATGGTGACTCCCAGAGGAGGACTGTCTGCTTCCCATGCCTGGCACTGAAATGTGGGTGAGGGAAAAGGGTTTCCAATGAATGCCCTATTATCCTGATTAGTGATGCTGAGAGTCATGGCTCAGGACAAAGACAGCATTCTGGGACAATTTTTCTCCAACTTGTATTTTCATCTGCCAGTTTCATTATTCTTTTCACTACATAGATTACCTTGGCATCTTTCTGAAAAGAACTCTGATATGCTTAGCAGATTCTGAGGATATTTCAGGGCTGCTCTGAAGAGTAATTTAGACCAATTTTTGTCTAGCTTTTCTGAAGTCGTGACACAGAACCCTGTCTGTGATTATTAAAAGAATCATACTGGCAGCTAGTAATACTTCATTAAAATCTCTGATTTGCAAAAAGAAGTTTCATTTAAAATACTCTTGGCAAGGTTGGGAGGGTTGATTAAATCCCAAACAAAGATTACAGACACATATGTTCAATTTTTTTAAAATAACAAATGGTTGTAGCTAATTTAAAAAACAGATGGGCTCTTTAAATAGATGGACTATTTAAATAAATTACTTGTAAAAGTTCAAATAATTATTTACTTCAGTTATCTATTGAATGTGTAAACTCTGAGGGTTCTGTTGTAAGTAGAGATTTATTGTTTTAAAAGAGAAACCCAAGCTGATGGGAAGAGTGATTCCTTTTGTTGTTCTTCTGATTTCACTATCATGTTCCTAGCCAAAGATGTTAGTTAAGTTAGGGCACTAACTGGTTAGGGACCAGGAATGACAAGAACTTCAAAGAAATCCCTGAATTCTGTGGACAGACTGTCTTCTCATCTTATGGATCTACAAAAGTGCATACCTAGAAAAACATGCTGGAAACAGCATGATATACTTGACAGATACTGGCCTTTAGCTGCCAGTAACGGGAGTGTGATGTTCAAGAGACCTTGGGCCTTTAAACACAGCTTATGAAAATAGTAAAGGCTCATCTTTTTACAACTACATTTTTTCTTCTCTGTGTCTGGAAGACAAGATGTCTCTTGAAAGGATTTTTAGGGAAGAATGTACCCCTGGTTTATTTATGTCCTTTCCACAGCTAAAGAAACTGGTGAGAAAGGAGAGTTGGTATGATATTTGAGTATCTTACCCTAAGCAGGCAGAGATTGCTCTTGTATCTCCAGTAGTGCATGGGAGAGCTCTAGGTCTGTCTGCTCTCCCAACACTCATCTGTCTTCTACCTTCTTGGCTGCTCAGCCACAGATCTGTGCCTATTGCCCTCGTGGTATGTTCCTGAACAAATGATCTGTAAGCTTCGCCTGGCAGTACAGTCTGCTTTTTCCTCCTTGGCAGATGGGGAACCCAAAAGAGTTGGGGATTACATCATCACCCTGTCTTCCCTTCGCCACCATCCAAAGGGGTGACTCACAGTTGCAAGATAGGAGCAGTTCGTTCTGTCTGCTCAAGAGGACAGAGCTGGTAATAATTAATGCCTGTCTTTTTCCCGACAGATAACTTGGAACATTTTGTAAAGGAGACTAGGTGACCAGGCTCTTTTCCTCCATGTGGATGCCGGGGCATGTCACAGGCTGCCCAGGAGCTGAGTCAGCACAGAATTCAGGTGTTGGAAGTGCCAGACTGGTAGAGCAAGGAGACAGTGATCCCACCTGACTGTGCAGACTGTCTGGTGGGAGCTGAGCACTCTCAGGGGCTGTGGGGCTGGGCCCTGACAGGAACAACACCATCAGCATTCATGGGCAAGCAGAAGGAGCTCTGGGGGGCCAAACAACATCAGACAGGCCCAGTGGTGCCCTTCACACCCTCACACAGACACTGACATATGTTTAATGACAGGATTCAAATGTCAGTGTAGAGGCTTTAAGTTCCCATAGCAGAATCACAGAATCTACTACGTTAGAAAAGATCTTTTATATCATTAAGTCCAACCAATGCAGATGTCAATATTGGTAGTGTGAGGCTGGCTGGCTTCTGAGTTGTTTTGTGCCTGCTGTTGTGCTGTCTAGAAGCTGGGTGAACTGAGTTTCCCATGTAATCACACACATCCAGGTGATGAGGCTTTACAAATTCTTGATGAGATTGACATTTCTGAGACAGCAGAAGTGTAAACATAGTAAGCCCATGTAGTGCAGAAAATGAGGTTTAGGAAGCAGCAGATTGTGTGGTTTTTTCCCTGGAGCCAGAGGGAATACAGCAGATCTTTCATACTGAGTTAACAGAACTACAGACTGGGTCAGGCTGAAGGGCACCACAGTGGGTCATCTGGTCCAACCTCTCTGTGCAAGCAGGGTCACCCTAGAGCACATGGAACACGATTTCATCCAGACAGTCCCTGAATATCTCCAGAGCGGGAGAGTCCACAACCTTTCTGGTCAACTAGTACATAATCACCTGCACAGTAAAGAAGTTCTTCCATATTCTGTCTTCCTCATATTTGGGTGGAACTTTCTGTGCCTCAGTTTCTGCTCCTTGTCCTCTTGGCCTAACCCTTCCCAGAGCTCACTGAAGTAGTTGGAGAAGCTCCCATTGATTGCAGCAGGTGTTAATTTCTTTCTCAGTTATATTCCTGTAAAACATTATATCTTTAACTTTCTGCTCAGTCTGTTTTCCTGTGGGAGAATGCAAGTGGTCTGGCAAGGTCACATGAGGCTGGAAGGGTCTGAGCTGCAGTCCATACCTGGAGCACAACTGGGGGAAATTACTTTCTCTCCTACTTCTCTTGTTTTCCTGTTTTGTTGAGGATGCTGTTGGCGTAGAGTTGTATCCCTCAAACCTTTCATTGTAGAACATGCAGGGTTCTAATATAAAACAATGAAGGAAAACTGCAATAATATGTCCCCATGATAGGTCTCTCAAGGTAATCAGTTATTTCTATCTGAATAATACAAACAGCAGAAGTGAACCCTAAAGTAAGGAAATCCAACAGTTAAAAGTGAAATGTGAACAGATCAGTACCATGTCTTCTGTCTCCTATTCTTATTTCCCTCTGATGGATTGATTGCTTCATAGGGTGATGCTTGGTCAAGCCACTGGTCTGAAAATAGCCATCACCAAAAATTGATGCCAACCAAACCCGATACCCAAACTCCCAGAACCAGCAGCCTGACCAGAGGAGCATGCCAGCATTCAGCCGACATTCAGTGACAGCAGCTTGCACTCAGCTGCTATCACTGGGGACTTGTTGGGTCCTACACCTTTAGAAGAAGTGATTCCAGGCTTAAAGATTGGATTGTGGTTTTTTTCCCCCTGCTTCCAGATCAAATAAAGCCTGTGAACAAGGGCTTTGCTGTCACAGCAAGAAAAACAATGTGCTTTCATGGTCTCTTAAAATATCTCAGGAAATGCCAGCTCCCAGCTGCCCTGAAGGTATCTGCATGAATGAGAAATCAGAAGTGTGTGTCCTATTAATGCTCTAGATCCTGCTAATTCTTATGTCATCCTGAAATAAGTTTCATCTTTTAACTACAGAACTAGATTTTTTAAGTTTCATCCTGCTAGCAAGAAGAAATGTTTGTGCATCCTTTGTCCAGGTATAATCTAACTTTTCTTGTAATAATTATGATTAATCATATAAAATAGTACCTTGTAGGCTTATTCCCCATTTTTTACAATGACAAGAAAAAACACATCAGAATGAGAACCAAAGAGAAAAGGAAATGTCTTTACTTTGGCTGTGAAGCTTGTTTACCACTTCAGAAGACAAGCCTGTTCTATGAATGAGAATAACCCCTATGCCCTGAATAGAACTCCATGCCTCTAAATCTAAATACAATTTGAAAAAACTGGGGGTCCTTTATTGTCATTGTCACTGTGGCAAAATAGCAGCAAAATAGCAGCAAAATAGCAGAGTAAGTGACAGCTGTGAGGTCTCCAGCAGGACAGACCTGCCCTGCAGGCTCCTGGAGCCCAGGCTAATGCCCTGTACAGTCAGATACAAGGACAGGAACAATGCTGGAATCTTGTGGTAACCAAAGTATCCCATGTACCTGACTCAGGAAGATGCTTCCTGTGATGCAGGAATCTTATCAGCTATTGCCTCCTTCAATGGTAAGAGGATGTGATTAGTTCTTAATAAAGCAATAGTAAATCCTCTGATCTCTTTGGCTGCGCTTGGAAAAGTCTGGAGTAGCAGGGCTGCATTTGTTCTGTACCTGTCTATATTGCATCAAAAGCCAGTCATGGGAAGGATGTGACCATATGTGGGATATTTTGACTATTCTCTTCTGCTTCATATGATGAAGGTAGAAGGTAAGGATCAGCTTGTCTGTGGGGAAAAAATCAATGGATTGACATGAAAGCTTTTATCAATTTATGCTGTCTGGGAACTAAAACTTTAATTATTTTTAGAGACACAAATTTCACCCTAAATCTCAAGTGTAACAAGCCAGAGAGATATCTGTATTACCAGGTAGCTGTATAACATGTAAAATTTCCTGATGCTGTGATTGACTCATTGTAGATCAGATGGGGGTGGAAGAATCAGTTCCATTTTGGAATAGCTTGGGAGGATTCTGAATTTGGATTTGTGCATCAGATGAGGATTTTGTAAGCATTTTTAAAACAAACAAGCTTTTTGTTTATTTTAATGTATTTTCAGTTATAAGGGTATCTCAGTTTTGGTTTTGCCTTCTCTCCCTCTTTTCTTCCACCTGAGAAGTTACTAGGGAGTTGATCTGAACTTTGTTCCATCAGAAATGAGAACCTCTGTAAATTCAGTAATTGTTTACAAGTATTGTATTAAGTCTACCCAAACTTTCTCCTATTAATTTAGATTATTTCTCCACAATCATGCTCAGTATCTGGACTTTGTCAATTAAATATAATTCAAGGAAAGACAGAGATGTCAGTTTTTTAAATGTGCCCTAAAATATCTTTTGCACTGAAAAGTATCAAAGACATCTGTAAAAACCTGCTGTGGGTTAATAACTGGCAATCACAAGACAATCTGTCTTGTGAAGTACTAAAGAAAAAGTAATGCTGTTTCATGTTCTATTGCACTTTATTTTGAATAAAAAAAGCATTTTACTCATTGAAGATCGTATACAGACTGATGGTAGCGTGAGTATGGACCTAGAATTATTCAAAATCAGGGAGGAGTTACTGAGGGAACAGACAGCCTCCAGTATCTTTCCAAGCTTGTTTATGTATGTGAATGCTTATTTATGGGTTCAGAAACAAACTACCACCTCTGCTTGACTGTTATGTTTGAACTTTCCAGGAGCGTACTGTTCCTACATTATCAGTTAAACGAAAATTTCATTCCCTATGCTAGTAAACATTTCAATGCAAATGTTTTCATCCTCTGAGAGCTTATTACCAAGCTGTTATTTATTTTATATTTGAGAGAAAAATGAAGTGACATTTTGTTTCTGGCTTTTAAAAATAAATATAGGGGTTTTTTCTTTTGAAAAACAGAAATACTTTACAATTTAATTTTCTTTTAACTTTCCGACACTGCGTACAACTCCTTTTCTCAACTGACTTCTTTCAGAGAAGAATGATTTAGGTAGGCAGTTATTCACTATATTCAATTGAAATTCTATTCTCTCTCAGTTGGCTGTGTGTTTAGGTGTTGCCTTCCCAAAGCAAAAGGGACTTTATGGAAGAAGATGCTTTGGGATCACTTGGGCTGGAATGTAACACATGGTGTCTATATTTGGCACAACAATGCTAGGCAACAGAAGACATCTTTCCAGTCTGCTATCATTACTTCAACCTACTCCCTACATCAGAAACAGGCTGATTAAACCCTTTTTTGTTAATGCTCCAAACCATTATTTGATTTAACAGAGAAAAACAGAAGCAAAGGTAGTTAAAGAGAATTTAAATAGCTAATGTTTTCCATTTGGATGGCTCGTATTTTCAAACATATAGCTGCCTCAACAGTGTTGTGCTGTGTTCATTATATTTGGTATATTATACTTGATGATCCCTTGGTGGTTTTTGCTGGACTACTTGTTTACCTCTCCTTCCTTTAGATGAAACGTGAAACTCTAAATATATGGGAAGCTGACATCACATGTGATTCTTTTTATAGCTGTGTCCCTATGTATTTACATAATTGCCAGAAGTAATTAGCAGGAAGAATTGCCTAAAGAAGAAGATTCCAGTGCAGAGAATGTGTAAACTTTTGTGACATATTTCATGGGGAGAGACCTCTGCTGTATAAAATATCTACTTAAAGGTACAAGAGACATTTGGATGCGTGCTTCTCAGCACTCAGACATTTTTACTGTCTTTTTTCTATGGATGGCTCAGATCCTGATGAATTATTTCTTACCAGGGAAAGGTCGTGATGATGCCTCAATCAGGAGAGCAGATGATAAGGTACTTACCGCTCTTTACATGGACAATTTAGTAAACTCCTGCAGCTGTCACTCTGCTGTGAAGTTATTGCACTACACTCAATGAGATGACAAATGTCACCTGGCTGAGAATAGGGTCTTATGCTTATAGATCTTCTTTGAGATTTATAGGCAAAAAACACAGCAAAAGAATTAGCTATTTATAGGAGATGAGAGCAGTTTAGAATAATTGACTTTCTGGTGGGAGGGATTTTCGAACCTCTGCATTTCATACAGGTTTATATAATGCCGTGTTCCTCTTTAAAACCACTTGGAAAAATATATAATTTCAAGAAATTAAAGCAACATTTCAAGAGGGTTTGATTTTGTATAAATCCAACTCAATACATGTGAAACAATATGCTACAAGAAATGTACTTTTACTCTGTTTTCCATTGACACAAGAACAAATTCTTACTCTTTTTAAAGCTATGTGTTTCAAAAGCTCCTCTTAAAGAATCTCATTATTTGTTCCATAATGGCAAAACAGCTGTGAGAATAAAGCAAATCAGTCATGGAAAGATTAATGGTATTTCATGCTCCTGTAGCTGCACTGAAGGTAGTCACCCACTCTTTTTAAAGGCAGGTAAGGAAGTTTACCACAAAATATCTTCCTGGATATTTTGACTGCTTCTAGTCATTTACTAGATGTGCCTTTGTGCCAAACTCCTCCACTGAAACACAGACTAGGGATGGGAAAATGGAGACAATCCAGTCAGTCCAAATCCTGTTTTGATTCTCTGATGCCACTAGCTGATGTCACATGTCATTCTGGGGTGACCCAGTGAAGAGCTGCTGCTTCCATAAGCAGATGCTGGTCATGCTGTGCACCATCAGAAGCAGAGGCCTGCATCTGTGATGCTGACTGACACAGAGACTGATCTTGGCATTCTTACCTCCCCTATCTCTACATACTTGTGGTTTATAAACATCCTTCACAAAGTAGTTTGTGTACATAGTGCTCATTTACATAAGCTAAAAACCTAGAAAGAGAAAGAGAGATACTAAACCACAAATATTTACCCCTTCTTCAGATAATTCTTTCCTCAAAACAAACATGTGGCTTTGTTTTTACAGATAATCTTCTATGAAATCCCGTTAGTGTACATTTAACTCATTTGTTACATCCACTACCCAATGGTTGGAGGCAGATCCTTTTCCTTTACTAACTCCAAAAAGCCATTATCCCTTGAGGTTCAGAGAACATAGGACTGCCCTCATCAACATCAAAGCCTTGTGGTTTGAGGGGTGAGCTGGGGTTTGCTCTGTATCTGCACTGAGCTCTACCAGTGAGCTCTCTTTTCTTGCTAAAATGATAGAGGGAATATCTGCTTCCTGCTGAATTATCCCTGCAAGACTAGTGCAGGGGCTGTGGCTCTTATCTTGCAGCTTTCTGCTATTTATGCAACTGTTAGAAACACTTAATTCCTTTCTGGAAGTAAAAGAGTTGCTAGCAGAGCTAAGACTTGTGGGGTTAGATTGATGAGGGGGAACCTATTTTTCTGACTGCCCTTCTGTTTTTCTGCCTGCTAGCAAACAGTAGTCAATACAGGGAGCTGCAGGAAGCAGGGTGATCTTTTATCTCCACAGAAGAAAATTGAAAGCTCCAGCTGACTAAAATGATGAGGAAATGGAAACAGAATTGCTGGGTGAGACAAATCCAGGTAAGTGTTTCACATTTCCAAAACAAATTGCTTTTTGATAAATAAAATAGGAGTTAAAAATTCAGACTGAATTGCCCATGGCATCTATTTAAAAAGATGTTGAATTTTTTTTCAGGAATAAAGAGGTACCTTTCAGGATTAAATACGAACTATAGTTTAAGAAAATGCTTTGGAAAAGTCTGTTTTAAAATACAAAGAACAGTGTGAATCCAACTCAAATTTGTGAAAGGGTTTTGTGTTGTAGGAGATTTGTCCATAAAATCCACACAGACTTGTACTAAACTTCATACTTGCAGACCTATTCTCATATTTTGTTCTCATATTGTTCCTTGGTCTTGGCAACTGAATTCACAATATGCTCATGTTAGCAGTCTTCTACACCTTGCAAATAAGAGTTCATGCAATTTTCTTAAGCTTGAAAATTATGTGATGTGTTTAGGAAAAACCCATTGATCAATTTCTTTCAGCCTAAAATGTCATTGCTGACATCCGAATTCAAGTAAAGCTAACCTCTGGGTATTAATGGTTTGCATCTATTTTCCTCTTTTGCTTTGACTCCAGAGGAACATACCAACACGCAGGTGTGAAGGCTGAAACTGTGTGTTAGTAGGTCTAAAACCAGGGTAGAGGACTAAAGTAAGCCTGCAGAATCCTTTTAGAGATGGCTATAACTGTACCTTTGGCTAGGGTGCTATGCATAAAGGTTGTGCTCTGGTGATAGCTAATAAATATTAGAAACACCAAAAGCATCTCTATGTCATGTAGAGAGCTTTATAACAGGACTGGCATAGTCTTAGTGCCTGTTTTTGGATTTAGGCTTGGGCCTGATAAGAAGCAGGTGAGAAGCATTTGGGGAAAGGCCAAGGATTTATGCCTAAAGCCTGTGCTTTCAGTCTGTAATTTTCAGTGTGGTGGCTATTGAATGACTTGTGGCACACAGGTTATGACTGCAATTGGCTGGATACTGGTGTAAACAGACTCAGACTGAGCAGGGGAGAACCTGGCTACATGTTTGACAGTGGAGGCTGGCCTGCTTGTATCCAAGATTGTTTGTTGGATGGGCAGCAAGCACCTGTGTAGGCAGTGCTAATGGAAACTGCCTGGGTGGAAATTGGCAGTAAAGCAGAGCAGAATGCTGGGACATGATCTTTACTGCAGATTATTTTTTGTGGCCTAGGATATAGCTAAGGCTCTGGAAGAGTGGGACAAAATGGCTGTTGCTTGGTATTGGGGATGTTTTCTCCTTTGTCTGGAGCCTGACTGAGAAGGTGGGTGCTGTGCAGTTTAAGGGCAGTTGTTGGGAAAGATGGGACAGGAAAAGCTTACAAACATGGTTGCCTGGCAAGAGATATTGAGAATATAAGACCTATGAATGAAATAGAACTGAAAGCTAGCTTTGAGATGTAATCACGGCAGGCAGGAAGACTGTGATTGTAACAAACAATGGGACACTAAGGGACTCAAGGGTGTAGCTCCACTCTACCCTGCCAAGGTAGCAGAATAAAGATAGATAAGAAGATAGCCTTTAGAGTTTAGAATACAGAGTGATATGGTAATATAGCAGTTCTCATAGGTTGTATGCGAAGTTTGTAGGTTTTGTATCTCATGCGGGTTGGTCACTGTAAATTAGAATATTCAACACATAAAAAGATAGAATGTACTGTAACAAGGTTCTCGCTCTCTTACTTTACCTCTCTTACCTGGCCCACCTCTCTTATCCTACTCTCACTCTCAGTCTCTCTCTCTCTCTCTCTCTCTCTTTGAGACTTCCCTTCAGCCGAGGCTGGTGGCTGAAGGCAAGGCCCTTTTTACCCATGACCCTTGCAATAAAACCACGTGTTCTCTCAAGAGTGTCTCAAGTTTGCGGAGTTCCCTCTCCCTACTGTCCACGGATGCTCCTACAGTCTGGCGCCCAACTGTGAGAGTGACCCTACTGAAGCACAAGAAGTAGGAGGATGCAGAGTTGACTCTAAAATCCGGGTCTGAACTACCACCTTTCCTCAGGGACGCCATATTCCCACACCCCAGCCCCACCTCCAGAGTAGTAGAAATTAATCATTTGTCTGATGAAAGGATAGAAACAAAGTCTAAGTCACAGGTCACAGATAATCAAGGATGTAAGGGCAGTTACCTTACATGTAAAGGCAGTTACCTACCTACCAGGCTGCAATGAACAAGACAGCAATGGTGTTTGTCCCTATGCTTTCCCCCTTTTTTAAGCCTTTGCTATTCAGCACTGAGTTGTGTAGCAGCAGATATTACAGGGCTTGAAAGGATCAAGTATTAGCAGAGGTGGTACTTAAATAAACTGTCTTTCTCATATGTGCTCTCTCTGTCCAAGATCTGCTTGGTGGTGAACTGGAAAGAGCAGAAGACTTCATGAATCTGCTGCTGCTATTTGCAGAGCTGGCCTTACTCAAAGCTTTTGTAAATCCTTCTCAGGTGTGGCATTCTGTTGAAGCTGATGAGGCTGCTATCTTCTGGCTCCTCATGTTGTTGAAATCCTGGGTTGCTTTTATGTTTTCAGGCTTTGAACTGTTGGAAAGACTAGGTAGGTGCCCAAGAGGTCTGAAAAACCGCCTTTTTTTCTGACAGCAGTGGCACTATCACAAGAAACTGAGAAGACACTGTCTCTAAATGCTTTGCAAAGTCTCATATTTTCTCCTGTTCTGTAACTGGATGTTGCTGCCCACATCCTTAGCTCTCACTTGATGCAGAAACTTGGAATACAAGTGAGAAACCACAATGCTGCTTGTGTGTGGGGTGTGGCTGTGTGAAGCACAAGGATCATATGATCATAAGAGGCTAAGTGCCTCAGGCATGACAGAAGAGGTATGTCTTTAGATGTACCATGAAGGTTAACTTATATGTATTCTTTCTGCCAGGGAGGAATGGGATCTATTCAGGGAGAAGGGAGGACTACAGGTGAGGCTGAATCTAAGCAAATCACATCTATGGCTAACAGAATCACCAGAATGTTATCCTTGCTTTTTTTTTTTTTTTTTCTGGATGTGAAAATGTATTAAGTGAGACTACTGAACACATGATCCATGTAATAAAAAGATTCATTCAAGCCTGATGACTCATTTAATGACCTGCTAGGGAAGGCTTCAGTCTTCCCAAAGCTCACAGCAACTCCAATTTAGCACACAGGGAAAAAAAAATCTCAGTGAGAGCTGAGTGGCATGGATAACACTGCCAACATGTTACTGCCATATCAGATGTTTCACAGCTTTACAAAATTGACTAGCACTGGCTACAGTGTGCTCTGGAAAACTGTTTGCTAGGTAAGAAAAGCATAAAATATTTATTGGACCACAATGAAAGCAAATATGCAGTGTCCATGTGAGGAGTAGCCAAATCTATGAGAAAGTTTCAATCTATGTATTTTTTACTTCCCTCCAAGACAGAAAATGTAAATACAACATGCTGCTAGTAATAGGTGATGAGTCAAGGGAGTAGATGAAAGAGAGAGCAGGGAATGAAGGAGAAAAAAAAATCTCTTTTCTTGTCAATGTCTTATTCACAATGTCAGTCTTGACTTCTGCTGAAGTTTGGTTCTGGTTCTCCATCTCAATCTAAGAGAAGATCAAAGCTAGAGAATACACTTGAGGCATATTCACCAACAAAGAAAAACATAAGTGTTTAGAATCTTGATTAAATGTTGGGAGATAGTAGAGCATCCCAGGCTAATTTTACTTGATGTGGCAGGCAGCAGAGTAGAGCACAATGGGCAGATGGGACCTTATGTCCTTGCTGTATGCCCTTGTTCCTAGGGCAGTGTAGCTGAGGACTGCCTATCTTTGGAGGCTGCAAATGCCTCCATATGCCTGAAGAGGTCCATGCCATTTTTTCCTTCTGGATCTCTGGCGGGTGCTCTATTTATATTACAGCTGGTCTCCAGCCCAGCTGAAGCAGCAATTAAAAAAGTAACCCTCAAACTGTTGGTGAATAAGAACCTGAAGTTTCCTTAAGACATATTTTGTTTAGTGCTAACTAGTGTGCTCATGGACCAGTAAATGACAGTTGGACCAGTTCAAAGAAGGCATTTCAGAGGCAATGTGTGTGTGAAAATGCCATTTTTTCACAAGAAATGTACTAGATTTCAAGAAAGAATTTTTGAAGGGGTGCCTGCAAATTCTGTTTGGAATTTTCCATCAAAACAAGAAGCATTGAGTAACCTCTAAGAAACCTTACTGTCTGTAATTACATGGTACGAAATGCAGCTGCCTTGACTGGTCTCAAGAAGGACAGTGAAGTCACATCCTCTGTTTAGTTTATATATCTGTGCAAGCAGGTAACTGTAGTAGAGGCATCAGGAAAACAGACTCAGGTTTCCAATTCAATCACTCCAAGAACTTCTAGTACTGTGTTTCCAAAATGTGGTCAATAGGCACCTGGAGAGGAATGAAGCAGTAAGTTTGAAAGTGTTGATTCCTGGGTCAGCAACTACAGCTTCTTCTGAGATCTCGATGTGAGTAGACAGCTTTGGAGTTTATTGCTGGGTCACACCATGGTGAGAAAAGAGAGGCAGGGTGAAGACCCACCTGTTCCTTAGTTTTTCCATGGGCTAGACAGCTGCTTTGCAAGGGCAAACTTTGAATGTATCAAAAAATCAATACAGTCTAAAACTCCAGACTCACTATTGATTGTGTCTTTGAAATTCTCCTCCTGACTACTCTGCTATTTTTGCTCATAATTGAGGTTGAAGTCACTCTCTTTGGTACCTGTGGACTCTGTCAGTTTCTTCCCAAGTCCTCCCAACCACTTTACTTCTGCTCACTTAGCAATTACTTTTGAAAGGAATTCTTTAACATTTTGCTGGAAGTAACAGGAATCCTTTCTCTGCCCCATATCTGTGAGGGGCAAACAATGCAGTCCTACAGTGGTTGTCTCAATTACTGAATTTAGTTTTGTTAAGATATTGGAGCAAATGGTTATGAATTCTTATAAGTAATATATACCTTTTACAAGGAGAACCTCAACCTTATAAACATTGTAATACACCTGTCTGCATTTTCATCTCATGAGATTTATTTTTTTTAAAATTAGAACTTTTTATTATTAACAAGTTGCTTTTTGTAGAACTGTAGTAAAGAAGTTGAAAACTGCTGTAGATAGGTTCTACATTTCTTCTGCCATTTGTATTGTGAATGCAAGAAAGTAAGTGTTAATAGACAATTAAGTGGAACAATAACTGAGTAACTAATATCTCCAAAAGCCTTTTTTTTTTTTCTAGGTAATATGTGTAAGATTTAAAACAATACAGAATTTAGATGGTCAGCTTGAACTTCCAGGGATTTCATTGTCTCACAATCTCTGTTAAAGAAACTCTGACTTGGAAAATAAAGCCTGGTTTTCATGGTGTTTATACTGTTACAGTGTTATCTGTATTTAAAGCATACAACAAGCTAAAGTGGGTACGTTGTCCAACTCTATAGAACAATTTTCTTGTATGAAGCTGTATCTGGTCTACAACAGATTGCAGGGGAGGACAGTTTGTGCTCCTCTTGTGCAGAGAGACTCCACAGCTTAAGGAAAAACATATTTTAAAGATCAGGCTTCTGCCTTTTAAAAAAATTCTTCTGATAGATTTTTTCTTTGGATTCAGCAAGTCAATGAGAATAGGAACAAAAGCATAATGACTAACCCTCTGGAGAAGACCACCTGGTCTTACAGTGGAGATTTTACCTTTCAGCATGTTGCACAGATAGTACTTACAGATAAAGTAAGAATTCCTCTTGTCATTAAAGACAGAGAAGTGGAACATATAAAGCGCAAGTGTGGGAACTCCTGTTTTGTGTCTTCTTTGGATCTGGTTATATTGGGTGTATGTATGCATCAGTCTCCCTGGTCTCAAAGACTTCAGGATCACCAACAGCTGCTTACAATCTGGACAACGGCTTTTGTTAGTCAGATTTAGTATGCTGACCTCTGTAGCTGGCAACTTTAATCTTCACATCTGTGAATTAGTCCAGAACTCTAACCATTGCCCTTTGTAATATACATCTCAAGCCCTCCATTAGTAGAATAAATTTTATCGCCTTAGCCTTTCTGCATATTTTAACACTAGTACTGCAAGAATTATTTCATTTTAGATCCTCAGAGATGGTCTTACTTCACTAAGGTCAGTACAAAATTATTGATTCTCACTGGTCCTTAGGGATATTTGCAAGTGCCCTGGAGTGGAAGATATTCAGCATACAATGCTCAAGGTTCTCAGCTTACTTTTTTTTTTTTTTTTTTTTCATCTCTGCATCTTCCAGTGGTTCATGCAATATAAACTGTCTGGTTTCTTAGGAGAGTCATGTCTGTTTGGTAAGCAGCAGTTCCCAGCAGCTCTCAGCCTTCACTATCAGGAGATTTGTGTGCTAACACCTGTCCAGGAGAACCGAACAGTTTGACAGGCCTCATCACAGCTGTTTTTTTCAGACTTGCCAACACTGCTACAGATTATTGTGTCTCTCTACTTTTGTGTGTCTGAGGTCAATGGAGCAGAAGTGTTCATGCTTACCACGTTACCACTTCCCAGAGCACAACGCAATCAGTTTTGCACTCTTTTCCTCAACACCAGAAAACAAACCTTTATGTGCTCTCTATTACCAGATATTTGACTCAGAAATCTCAGTGGGATATCCACAACTAATTTCTGTTTTGTTGCCCTGAAGGTACAATAGAAGCATGTGCAGATCAGCATCCTAGATTCTTCCTCATCTGTGGCCACTGTGATGTGCCAGATAGGATTTTTCTGACTTGCTCTGTTTCCTGCGAGGAAGTAGGGCAGAGGCCGTGTTGTGACTGGTCCTAGCAATGCATCACTCAGTAGGGAAGGGAAGACAGGGGTTGTTCTCCTGGCTGAAATTTTGTTCTTGGCTGCAGTAGGCTTGTGTCACATCCTTCCTGCACAGGCATTTACCTGACTTGTGATCTCATGGTTAATAGGTTCCTATCTGGGCAGGCAGGATAAAGCTGAGGGTCATTTAGCAGCCTAAGCCTGCATCCAGTTGGAAGCTCACTGATAGGTGGCCAGTGATTTGTCCTCTTTGCACTGCAGATCCTTCCAGGAAAGTGTGAGATTGCTGTGAGGGCACACTACCAGGACTTTGTGCAGCATGTGCCTCTGAAAGCCAGCCTATCCTTCCTGGTGAGTGAGATCTCATCCTTGCCTTATAAGAAAAGGGAAGTTAATGAGCCAAATCTTTGGGCTAGTGACATGGTCAGAGGCATAGACCTGCCTTGATAAATGCATTTGTAGGCAAGCTATTCCTTTCAGCTTTTCTTAGCTATCCACACTCAATGTACAAACCAGCTCCCTTTTGAACATTGCAGGTCAAGACCACAAACCACTCTATGAGGTGTAACTGTTCACAAACACCATTTAGACATGAACCATTACTGAGAGTAGCTAGAGCCATTTCTCTGTGTTAAAATTTGCATGTGTTAAAATACTTTCAGTAAAGGAATTTTTTTTCTGGGACTCGATTAACCAAGATTTCTGCAATGACAATAATATGCTTTGATAGAGTTAATCACGCTCTAAAGGGTCATTGGTATTCTTGACATTGCACTGAAAGTAATGCAATATTAAAAAAAATGAAATAATATATTTGACAGTTTCTCCTTGCTGCAAATAAAAAAAAATATTTTGTGTTGAAGAGCAATTTTCATCTAGGATATCTCTTGTTATTTGTAGAATAATCAGTCTGTACTTGATTTAATAGAATTATAGCTGTGGTGAGAAGAATGGTACATGAAGTTCAAAGCGGACCATCATTGTGTCATCAAAATTACACCTGAGTCATGAATCTAAAAAGTAATTTGACAGAAAAATAACACATTTAATAGCAACAGAAAAAGCCTACTTCTTTTAGCACTTAGCAAAATAGTGGTGATGAAAAAGACATACATACTGGTACATAATTCCTTGACAAAATTAAGATGTTAGTTAATGTCAGTGGTGAACAACAGAGTAAAAAGCTTTTCTCAAACTTTGCAATTTGTGAGAGAATGAAAGAGTTGACAACATCCATCAAGCCCCTATTGACACAACCTTGACCAATAAAATGCAGTGTCCCCCATGGCTCTTTTGCTCTGTAATTACACAGAGTGTAATCTGCCAGTCCTCTCTTTGCACTGACATTAATTTTCAGGTGAGCCATGGTCCAACTTTGAATAGCACTATGCATGGATTTGTATGTGGTGCTGAACTCTGTCTCTTCCATGACAATCCAGAATCAGAGGATGGTCACCAGACTAGACAAGCCACCACCAGTGGAGTTACAGGATGCCATTTTGTGGTTCCTTTGCTAGAAAGGCTGAAAAAAGACCGAGTCCTTACTGAAAGAAACAGACCTGAGCCCAGGCCTTTGCAGGAGGAAGAAGAGGGCTTTATCTGCAGGAGCCATTGTCTCTCCTCCTGCCTTTGTGTGGGGCCTACTGTCAGTGCTGCCTGGCAGGCAGGCCCTCACCCTGCTGCCTGTGTGTGACACTTGTGCCTGTGCTCTGTGAAACACCACAGCGAGCTGCTGACATGCCGAGATCAACAAGCTGTGCCAAAATAAAGATGGATTTACAAAACTACTGTGTCTGAGGTTGAGGAAAAGTATCAGGTCCAAAATAGGTCTCTGGCCACTGCAGAGTAACAGTGAGCTGGCTTCAAATATGGGTTGTACATGCAAGCACACACAGGTAAAAAGCTGGAAAGAGATGGTGGATTACTACTGTTAGCCATTTGTCATGTCCGTATTGCTGGGTCCTCCAGAGAATTTGCAGGTTTAAAGGATGTGACAACACCAATCAGAGGAGGTAGCAGCAGAATCCACAGTTTTGTTCTGGTCCAGATATGTGTCTGCCAGAATGAGTTCCTGAGAAAGTATAGTCTTGATGTCACAAATGCAACAGGACCCTTAACGGAGAAGATGACTCTGGTTTTTACTAGAAGCATAGTTAACAGGTCCTTTGACTCTCACTGTGCTGAAGGAGGCTTGCTGATATCCCCTACAATTATCTGTGGTATCACAGCTGACCCAGCCAAAATATCCATTGTAGCACCAGAATGTCTCTAGCATGTGGGATATTGACAGAAAGGATAAACTGTGCTGTAGGGGAGACATACACATTATCAGCCTCCTCTTCCTCCTGAGCTGAGAGAGAACTGTATTTTAGAACGGGGAAAATGGCTTCTCTTGCCTCCCTGCTCTCATTTCATTCTGCTGGCACTTTGAAATCCGTGTGTGCAAACTACTTGTGTATCCCCATCCTGTCTCATTAATATGCAGTCCATTTGGTCATGTTCTTTTAACATCTATTCTTCACTGAGGTCCATCTGGGATGTGGCTGACACCAGTGTTTAGTCAGAAAGATTTTGTAAACAATGAGATGAAATGAAACAAATGCTCCATATTTAAAACATTTCTCCCTCTCTGTTGTGAAGTTCCTCTTTGTCTTGATGGTTTGATAGTAATCTCCTTGAGAGGAGAGGGATACAGTTCAGTGGAGACAGACATGCAGGCAAACAACAGTATTCTTATAAAAAATCATAGGTTTCTTGATAGTGAAGTGTTTGGTACTCAGAACTAATATCCTGAATTATATAAAATACATATGCAGCCATCATCCACTACGCACAAGTCCACGTGGAACAAAAAGACCTTTAAGAATATTTTTTTGTGCCTATCTTGTTCAAGTGTACTGAGCTATCTTGTCCAGAAATGGTAACAGGAGCCATTGCAGTCTTCCACCTCCCTCTCTCTGTCTTTTATGAGAACTTGGATCTTGGTGGGCCTGCTTGGTGTTGGATTTTCCATGAAGGATGTGTCGTGGTCCAATACGTGACCATGGGTGTGTTGTAGCATATTCAGCTACTCTGGAGTACTGCGCCTCAGCTGCTCTGGAGTACTGCCTGAGAGTCCTGTTTCTGCCTCAGCTTTTGTATCATCTCCAGGACCTATTGTTGTTGCTGTTGAGGCTACTCAGAATGCCCCAAATTATATAACAATATATAATACAGTTTCTGTGCTTTCTGTATTTCTGAATGGAGAACAAAAAAGTGGATCAGTAGAAGCAGCAGTCTACTGAATTTTTCATGTTGTCTCTGATAACCTGTCCTCCACAGCCCCTGATACATTAGGGAGAACATTTTCAATATGCTTCCTAATACAACATAAATATTTCAGCACATGTGCAGAGAAAGGAAGGAGTTTTCACAGTAGGTAATCTATCTTTTGACTGTGGATACCTACAGAAATTGTTCCTGTTGGACAAAATTTCATGATGGTAATTTCCAATATCTGTACAAAGTAATTGTGACCAATTAAGTGATTTTGAAATCAGATTTAAGAGGACAATGTAATCTGACTTGGTTGAGTACAGACTTCTAAGAGTGAGAGAAAATACCTAATATGCAAGAAAAGGAACAGTTTTGAGATATTTTCTAGTAAATAAAACTTACGATTTTTTGTTTTCTTTGGTAGGACAGCTCATCAACATAAGAATACCACCAGGAGGTACAGGAGGTAGACACTTCACTATGAAGAGGATTATTTGGGTCATCTAGCCTGTTGATGTCCATAAAATTGTACTGATAATAGCAGCTGAGAACCTTATTATATCCTGCTAAAAGTTCTCAGGTCCTCCACAAAGAAGGTTTAAATGTGTATCACTTCAAGTGGGACAGCTGGGCTATTTAATACAGCTCATATTAGCCAGATCTTCAGGTTTAAGAGTGAAATGATTTTATTTTAAACATTTTGTATGCAACCACATACTGGAACATCCTCAGGGTCCTACTAGGTCTCAAAACAACTGCTTCTCCGAGAGCATATGTTTTGATCAAAACAGAATCACAGAATAAACTGCATTGGAAGGGACCCACAAGGATCATCGAGTTTAACTCCTGGCCCTGCACAGCACCACCCCCAAGAGTCACACCCTGTACCTGAGAAAATTGTTCAAATGCTTCCTGAACTCTGTCAAGGTTGGTGCTGCGACTACTTCCTTGGGGAATCTGTTCCAGTGCCCAGAAACCCATTAGGCGAAGAACCTTTTCCTGATACCCAACCTACACCACCCCTGACTCAGCTTCAGGCTATTCCCTTGGGTCCTGTCATTGTCACCACAGAGAAGAGATCCGTCTTTGCCCCTCCTCTTTGTCTCACGAGGAAGGTGTAACTGCAGTGAAGTCTCCCCTCAGTCTCCTCTTCTCCAGGCTGAGCAGACCAAGTGACGTCAGCTGCTCCTCATACGGCTTCCCCTCAAGGCCCTTTACTCTCCTTTGAATGCTCTCTAATGGCTTGATGTCTTTCTAACACTGTGGCACCCAAAACTGCACACAAACATGACTGTTCTTCAGAGACACCTAGTTGCTGGCTCTCTCCAGGATTCCACTCACAGCAAGGCAAGGTGAGCAGCTGGCTCTTGGTTGAATGGGTTGAAGTTTGTCAAAGCAAATTCTGCTCTCTGCCTTCCTGCAGCTGAATGGTGCAGACCAGCTGGCTTCTAGTGAGGCTGAGAGGAAAATGCTCTGGCAAAAGCTTTCAAGTAGAGATCTGTAGCATAAGGGAGCCAGCCTATGGAGACATCAGACTGTTGAATAACAAGGGAAGTTACTCACATAATTATCATTCCTGGGGAAATCTTAATAAGGAATCTCTGCTTTCCTTCTTGTTTTTATCCATTGCTCCTTACACAAACATGACCGAGAATAGTAGTAAAATAGAAGTCCTTAGGGGATGATTCCACGTGATTCTGAGGGATCCCAGCAGTTCCCCTAAAGTGTGAGTGTTGAGGGAAGTGACAGAACCCTTTCAGCATGGAAGACAAAAATCAGGGTCATGATGGATGCTGAATCAGTGTCTCTTATAACTGCAGATGTTCAGGTGCCCTCTGCACTGTAGAGCTGTGTAGCAGGGCCACAGGAAACGCACACTTTTAGTGCTGGCGTTAAAAGGCAAATTCCAATGAGCATATTTAGGAATGTGGAGGAAGGTTGACTAAGTACACCTTGAACTGTTTTGAGCAATTAAGATCACTGCTTAATCAAAGTTCTTTGAGTTAAAAATGAAGCCAGCATAATTTAAAGAATATGCAGGATGGCTGGATCCAGACAGCAGTGTTTGGGCTGACTACAGGGCAATTCTCTCCAGATTTCAGGATTAAGAAATCCCACAGAGAGTAAGATAGATCATAGAATCCTAGAATTGTAACATGGTTAGAGTTGTAAGAGATTTTTAAGATCATCTGGATCCAATCCCACCATGGGCAGAGACATCTTTCACTAATCCAGGCTACTCAGAGCCCCAGTCCAACCTAGGCTTGAACACCTACAAGAATAGGGAGCCCTCAGCCTCTCTGGCCAATCTGTTCAATGTCCCACCACTCTTAAAGAATTTCTTCCTAACCTCTAATCTAAACTAAGTATCTCTTAGTTTAAAGCCCTTCCACCTTATCCTGTCATTATGTGTCCTCTCAAGCCCCTGTAAAAGCCCCTCTCGAGACTTCCTGTAAAGCCTCTTCAGAGTCAGGAAGATTTTCATGGCTTCTCTTAAATCCAGATGTCTGCTGCTGCAAGGCATCAATGGGATTGGAGGAAGAGGTATTTTGATTTCTCCCTTTCTTAGAAACGATGGTGTAAACATGCTGGAAGGCTTCCTGCATCTTACCTGCAGCTTTCCCAAGTCACCTCCCACACTTCACTGCCCTGCAGGAGCAAGTGACATTGCAAACATTTATCTGTGCCTCATCCAGCCTTCTGGACTTTCCATCCCAGCTCCTTATTTTACAAGAGAGGAAGGCTGGTCTGAGAGCTCCCAAAAACTGTTGTATGCACCATGTCATTTGTGTGGCAGAGAAATTGTGATGGAAAGTAGTGTACAAAATGATCTGGCTGTTTTGTGCTGTTCTGGAGCTGTTAGGCAGTGAACTTTCCTCAGAGAAGAGAAGGAAGTTGGGACCCCCTCCTCTTCATTTGAACATCACAGATTAAGAACCCCTCAAAACTTCTGTAAGTACAAGTATGTACTGTACACTTTTAAATCCTGATTACAGGCATGGTTGAATCTGCAGCATTTTCTCAAATCTGGCATTGGTTCCAGATTGTCCTTGGGTTTGTCAGCAGGCCAGGTAGGTGTGTTTAGTGGATACAGATGCCTGCAAAGCTGCAGCAAGGCTGCTACATAAAACCAGTAGAATTCCAGTGCAAGGAAGCTGAGTGTGCCAGCCCCAGTTAGGGTGCTGTATTTAACATGAAGTCTGCACTGCCTTGTGTGCATGGGATCCTCCTAGCAGTGCTTCCACTGAAGAACATGGATCCTTGCTTCTGTCACAAGAAATAAAGATGTGACTGAACTGTTTGTGGTTCTTTCTCCAGGAACTCATCTGTGCTTAAATTATGGGGAAGAAATGAGCTGAGAGGCTTAATTTGTAGGTCAATTGTTGGGTGGTGTACATCACAGAGCACAGGTCAAGGTTGCTGCTCTATCCGGTGTCTCATCTCTGTATTGAGATGAACTGTGCTGAATTCAGAACAAAGGTGTCATTTCTGCCCTTGCACAAAACATATACCTTCCCTTTGAGCACAAATGGCTGAAAGTGTGTGGGAAAGGATGTGCCTTAGCACACCTTACTTCTCAGTCTTCTCTCCCACTGCACAGTGGACTTTACAAAGATTCCTTGCGTCATTCCTTTAATCCTCCTTTTACTGTACCATCTGTTTCTAGGATGTAAAATTTCATGGATCTCTTAGAAGACTCTGGTTCCATATTCCAGGAGATACCTACTGTAAATTTAATTAGCATATGACATAGCTTTTTCTTAACCATCCAGAATAAAATAAGATCTTGATCTTGAACAACTGTTGCCACCTTCATAATACAGTTTTAAATCTATTTTAAAAAATGGCTAGAAAACAGATTTTATTTTTTTTTTCAAAGTCTGTTGTAATTTTATAATGTTGCATACTTGGCAAGTGTGATTGTGTTGCTATAGTGATCTTAAATTACAACCAGAATGAATTTTTTACTCAAGGTTTATTTAGAACTTGTCTGGCTCAAAGCCATCTTATCTGGTTCTCTGAGCCCTGGAAGGAACATTTGAATCTCCACAAACATTTTCTCTGAGCCCTCAATTTTACAGTAATGTCGTTGGTGTAATTTTGAAATAATGTTCTTTAAATAGGTTCTTGAAATACATTTGAATTAGTCAAAACTAAAACTGAGAGGTACAGTATCAACTTCAAAAGTGTAGCAATCAGGGAGTTTTTCTTCACTTGTTTACAGAGAGGATGAAATGTTAGTCACATCTTCAGATAATTCCTGAAGTCAGAGCAGTCAGTCCTTGAGTTGGACACTGGGAAGTGGCAATAAGAATAGTCTTGTTTTTTAAAGAGCCTTGGTTTTTTACTGCATAATGTATAGGGACTATCTGTATCCATGTGTAAGCATTGATCTGTCTCATGGGACAAGGGAGTGAAAATATGTCAGATCTGCTGTTATAAACTCCAGGCAACTGTGTCCTTGGCTTATCATCCAACACTGAGATCCTTGTCTTCCTTCATGACAGTGAGAACTGGATTGTACCACGAATATTGGTTTCTCGACTTCCACTGTCAGAAAAACCTTGTATGAAATCTCAAATACAGAGGCTGGCAGCTGTTGTGGTCTTGCCTGGCATTGTCATGTCAAGAATCTTGCCAGAGAATGCTATGGGTCTTTGGAAAATAGGAAGGGTTAAGGAGGGTTGTACCTGCTCATGTCTTGGCATGGACAATTCTCTAAGCCTTGCTGTTCAGGAACTGCCTTTTTACATGGGATACAGACCATCAGAAAGAAATTTTAGACCACAGGGCTGTTCTTTAGATGGGGGTCTCACTCATATTTTTACTGCTGTGCTTTGTAATGCTGTACACTGAAATAAACTTTTCTGTTCAACATGCTTTTCTAATTTCCTTCTTGGGCTGTAGGCTGTTTGTTTCTCAGGCCTGACGTTCTGGCAATAACTCTGTCCTGTGTAGCTGCATGGCAGAGTGTATCAAGGTGTCATTAATTCTGCTTAACTCTATGCACAATGTTGTGCTTGTTACCATGTTGGAAAGGTCAGTTTGACAATATGGGATTTATGAGGGATAAAATTCAGAAACTATTGACTCCCACCAGCTCTACACAAATGTATTTAGCCAAGCAAAACTTGCAAGGAATAGCAAGTACATCGGCTTACTTACAGAAGCTGCATACCTGATAATGTCATTGATTTCAATTTGGTTTTGATCATCATTTGTGTGTTCTGTTGCATGTCTGTTGGACATGCGGTAGGAATAGCCTATGTACAGATACAGGACCACTTACAGCCCACAGTGAGTTTAAATGTGTGTTTAACAGACTGTATATTCCTGAAGTCACTGGGGTGGAAGGGAACTAGTTAAATATTGTATAATATATGGGGGTACTGTTAACTTTACTTGGTGAACTTAGCTACATTCTCCTGTTCACCAGTTAATATTCATAACATAGGATTTAGGATCCTTTAAAGGAATAGGTTCAGCAGAAACAACATTATTTTGTACTGAGTTTCCTTAGTTAAATTCTAACACTGAAACTGATTTACTGTGAATGAATTTGGTCATTTATGGATGGATTGAAAAAATCAATCAATCATTAATGGTTTTGTAAAAAAATAAAATTGGATATGTGGGGAATTAGACTTGACTGGTTGCCAAAGACACTCTCTCACTCTTCTATCTCAAGACAACAGAAGGGGAAAATAAAATAAAAAATCTTGTGGGTCAAGATAAACACAAGGAGGGGTCAGTTAGAAATTATTCCTACACCCACCATGGAGGGGAAATAAATATTTTAAAGTAGATATATAAGAGTTCTCCTTCTTGTTTGTTTTTGTTTTAACTGACATCTTCAATAATTGCAGGTCCTGGTGTCAGAATCGATATTGCCTTATATTCTTATGCTTAAGTAAATGGTGAAATACAAAAATTTAAGCTGAAAATAGGAGCTGGGTTTTCCAGTTTTAAATGCAGCAAATTTGGCTTTTGTGGAGCTTTGAAGTTTTACCAGTTATCCCCAAAAAAGTAGCTTTATGTAATTTAATATATTACTTTATGTAAAGTTTAAACTGGGGACCCAGACAGTCTGAAGAAGTATGTGCCATGGAGAGAAGCAACAGTGCTCATGCTTTGGACAATGAGGAAGTCAGGGCTCTGAGATATGCTGCAAACTGCATGCAATGTAGATACGCCCTACAACTAGAAGACTGAAATGTTCAAGCTTAGAGGTTTTGTCCAGGCTGAAATATGAATTATATTATTACTGTCCCAGCACAGACTGCTTCAGGCCTAAAAACGGTGTAGCAATGTCTTCACAATTCCAGCTCAAGTAAGCAATAAGGCATGCAGAAATTAAGTGACTTATCAAGGTCATCCTGGAAGTTCGTTTTAGAGCCAGGGATCATAGCCAGTTCAACAGACAGAATTGCAGTGCCTCTGGCAAAATCCTTGACCAGCTTGTTGGCCGAAGTCAAGGCAAGGACGCTGCTCCCATGCAGCCTCCTTCATCAGTATCACACATAAACTGCCGGCCTGGTGAGATGTCAAATAGTGGAACTCTACCAGCTCCTGCCAGGCAACCTGCTGGTTCGAGAGGTGTCACCTGAAGTTTTGTTTACTTTGAAGAGCAAAACTACTGCTTTTGTTACTTATTCTTGCTAGGTACTAGTAGCCAGCAGGGACACCTGACAGCTCATCCTTGCACTTGCTTTACTCTTAACTTCTTGGTGAAGGAAGGGTCTGTGAATAACAATAGCTCAATAATGATTGTTGTTTTCGCCTTTCAAGCTAAGAATCTCATCAGCAGCTCATTCAGGCACTTCCAGACTGGAAGCCTGTAGTTGTATAACACCCATTTTACAAGTCAGGGAACAAATGTGGGAGTTGAATAGGGTAATCAAAGCCTTGACAAGAAAGCGTTTTCTTCCCCATGCACTTTCTTCCTCAGGCAACTTTCATGTGAGTCTGTGCTGGGTAGAAGAAGCTGCCTTGTGCCAGGCAGGTCAAGCACTGTCCCTTCTTTGAGAGCACTGAGCAGCTGTGCTGGTCCTACTCACCATTTCAGAGAGTTTGACCAATTTATCCTCGTGTCAGTTTGAGGCGAAAGAGGGAGACAGAGGAGAAATAGAAGCATCAATATCAACAGAGAAACAGTTCCCATCTGAAACCCCAGGTGGAAAAATACTCAAAGGTTGTGCTATTTCACTTTAAAATCCTGCCTTCACTTTCACATTTTGCTAAAAATGTGAAGGAAGAAAGCTGCTCAATGGACAAGACAACAAAAGATGATCTATTAACTGAGGAGCTTGGCAGACCCTAGTGAAGTGTTGAGCAACTTTTTCCTAGAGGTATTAAGGCTCTTTGTAGTGCCTTTGCTCTAGTATCAAATGGCTTGCCTTAGTTTTGCCTCTTAATTACCATTGTAAATTGTTCTTGCATACTTACAATGTTTAATTAGCTATCAGATTGAAAAAGTATATAAGGTCTGTAATGCTTGGGTAGGAAGGAGTAGGTTATTCTTCTGTAAGAGTATTCCACTTTATTATCTGTTGTTAAAAACATTTTTACCAATATGAAAGCTAATTGTTAAATGAGGACAGAAAATGAGAGATTTTTTTACCTAAGGAAATGCAAACTATCCTTATGTGCAGGCCTCATGACAGGGCAATTTGTTTACTTTCAAAGTCTCTGCCTTCCATCAGAAATGGGACTGTGAATAACAGACCATATGCCTGTCCTGTGTCCGTCCCTCCGCCTAAGGCGATGGGTTGTCTGTCTCTACACATATAAGTGTGAGGAAATCACAAGAACAAAACTGCACCATCAGTTACACAAACTCCAGATTTTTAAATGGGATACCAAAAGCAGGTTGTTAGCAATTTCTCTTCTGAGACTGCTATTCTGTCATAGACACACACACAGCTGTGTAGGTGCTGTCCCCTCCAGCCCAGGCTAAGCTGACACCACAGAGGAACTTGATGCTTGTGATGACATTCCATGTCCTTGGGCACTGCTGGGCAGCAGTATGGGAACAGCCCTGTGTGTGGTGCTGAAGGTCTCTGTGGGCCTGTTGTCCAGTGGAGGTTCTTGTTTTCACTGCATCTTGCTTTCTAATGTAGTGGGCCTTGATCTCAAGAAGCTTCTTCAGTGAAATCTTTTACTCAAAATTGGACTAAAAATAATTGTCTGGCTCTATCCTTGAAACTTCTAAATTCTGATGAGCAGATATCCTTATTCTACTTTCTTGAGCCATATTTCCAATTTTGTCCAACAGTGCAAAAGAAAAAATTATATTTTTAAACATGGCAAGGTAAGAGTCTCACTTAATCCCATTAATAGATCTGCTGTGACTTTAAAGAAAAGCACAAAAAAAAAAAAATGAGGCATATAATGAAGAGCTGAGAAATTAAAAGTCCACCTATCATTCACAGAAAGCATGGGGATGTTTTCCAGGTAACTAGTTGACAGAAAAATATATTGTCTAGATCAATTTTCTTAGGGCAAGATTCTCACTAAAGCCACACATTCTCTTTAAAATTTTATATATATATATATATTTTTTTTTTTTTCAGGTAACAATCTTACCTTTTATTGTGATACCCAGCATTTGACTTCTCTAAATTGCTGAGTTTTACACCTCTGGGACTAATGGATTATTTTGTTCTGGTGGCAAACACAGAAGCACTGAAAAATATTTATTTTATGGGTGCCATATACATTTTCTCTATCATAAACTCTATTATTGTATTCCCTTTCTCAGAGCATTTTATAGTATTTTCCTGCATCTCTTTCTCCATTCAGATTTATTTTGAAAGCAAATTTGTTTGCTCAAAATTAATATCTGGAATGTTTCTTTTACAAATAGTATATGTTAATACAACTGTAATTACAACCAGAATTGTGATGTAATTTCAAGCTTTACTTTTAAAATTACTTTAAAAACACAGAAAAGCTGTGTATCTCTACGAGTGTATGTTGTGGTGTATTTTGGGTTTTACCAAGTTTCCCCCGAGTCATAGCTGTATTTCATTCATCAGTTTAGGAACTCCTGAGTCCTGTCCATCACTCTGCAGCCCTGCCCTGATGTCTGGAAGATTCCAGGAAGGCTGTCGAGTGATTTGACATGATCTCGGTTCTCCCATCCACTTTTAATGCATTGAATTGTTCTACTGATGTTCCTTTTGTTCTGGGTCACTCCCCGCCCCTTCTGGATTGGTTCCAGCCCTGTCCCCTTCCCCTGCCCCCACCCCAGTACTTAAGGTGAGACACAGAGGGGGAAACTCACTTTTCGTGGGTTCCCTCTCTGGGTGAAATAAACCCCATTTGAGCCTCACAAGAGTCCTCTCTTCATTCCTTGCCACTGCCACACTTCTGCCAAAGGCAAAGACTCACAGGATCAGAAAGGTACCGAACTGCACCTTTTAATGCGAGCTCGGTGCAAGAGCTAGCCAGAAAATGGGACGCGAGTTCCCTGGAGCAGCACCGAAGCCCCGCAAGTGTACTTTGCAGTAAATTCTCTCTTTACAAATTGTTTCCCAGCTATATATATACGCTGTGCTCTCTGACCTTAGAGGGGAACCTGGAATCATCAACATTGCTGTAAAATGTGACTGCACTGTGGTTACAGTGCAAGAACAGGGCCTCAGCATAGCACTGAAGGGACACAAGGACATCCAGCTGGTGAGGTAGGGAGCAGGGTTGTAAACCCATGAGTCATCTATAAATCTGCAGCACCACATCATTGCTTGATAACTAACAGAAGCTGTAATGGAAAATGCATTGTCTCAACAAGAACAATAAAACTATTCCCTCTATGTCCTTAAAGGAAAATCTTTTACTCTGTGGTGCCTTGGTATGCAAACATGGCTTTGGGATGAGACAAGCCTCTGGGACCCCAGTGTCGGGAAGGAGTTTTGGGTTGGCCTGTTCATCTGGCCTCACTTTGACATCAGCACTGCAGTGTCTGTCCTTTCCATATTCTTCCCACCTCCCCTGAGGAGCCTGTAATACAAGAGTTTGCATGATTTCTGTCTCAAATTGACCAGCACCCATTCCTCATCACTGCTTGGTTTTTGGCAGTGCTGTCTCTTACAAAGCCATAAAGAAAATCAACTACTTCTGCATCAACAGAAATAATGTGACCTATTACATGAGATAATACAAATCAAGTGTTTACATATAGTGTAAGAGGAATGAGTTAGTCTCTGGAAGAATTGATGGTGTGTCTGTTTCTTAGACTGGGTGTCTCAACTATGAAAATCACTAAGTGATTACATTTAATTCTTTGACTATTTAGGTGTTGAAATTTAGAGACAAATTAATCAGCAGATGCAGGTGTAAAATAATGCTTTGTAAAGAGACAAAGCTACAGCTTTGTGGGCTGCAGAATTCCCTGCTGTTACAGTGGGCTGCAAGAACCAATTTGGGGTATACTATTCACTTAAGGCCCTTCTCCAGGCAGAACTGTAATATTCTTCAAAAATTTTGCCTCTGTCCAGTGCTTATCTATTCTCTAATGCTTCTAAATTATGCCACAGGTCACATGGAGAGTGTCTATTCCTTTCTAAAGAAGAAATCTGAAATGAGGGATGTTTTGCATACTGTATATGGTCTTTGTTTACAAAAGTTTTGAATAAATTTGCTTATTTGTTTTGATAGGTTGTGTTTTTAGCTTTTATAGAGTGAGAAAAAAGCGAAAATGAAGCAAGAGAAGGAAAATTTACGTGGAGTGATTGTAGTCATATTAGTCAAACTAGAATTCATAGGAGATTTGTATATAGGCCAGCATAAAGAATTTTCTCTTCAAATTGATTCGAAAGAAAAGCATTAAATCATGCAAAATGAGAGATGTAGAAATGGCTGAAGTTACACTCCTTGTCTATTTTGCTTTCTTTCTTAAGAGAGAAACCATATGTTATGTCAGACAATGAAAGTTAACTTAATATATACCAAAGAGTATAATAAGACTGCTGTGAAAACCCACAGATTGTGAATTGTATTTTATGATGTGATATGAAGAAAATATTTGCTTCATATAAGCTACAGAAACATTAGACATGATGGTAAACAGTATATAATCTGTTAACGGGAAGAATCACTTAGGGTTCTGCGGCCAGGATGTAGTTCATGATCCCTGGTGGTACTGGCAAATTTATATGGATCTAACCCCAATGCATCAACCCATCAGGTGCATAAGGCAAAGAGCAGCACACCTGAATAAAAGCCTCCAAGGTGCCCCAACTTGGGGTGTTGTCTGTCCCTCCCCTTTTATGTTGCTTTCACCATGTCTCCCAGGTCTGGAAGGCTCTATTATCATGGGAATATATTCCCTCCAGGCAGCCTTGAGTCAAAATGGTTCCCTTGTCAGTTGCCAGACAGCTATGGAAGTGGTTTTCTGCCTTTATGGTTGCTGCTGCTATCAGGGGAAATCACAGGACACTTGGACCTTGGACATCCTGCCTCCGCAAAGGCCATTCACAACAATATCACGAAGTCCTAGCTACTGTCAGCCTTCAGCTCTCCTCTTTGTCCTTCAGCTGCTGCTAAGCAGCATCAGAGGTGATCAATGTTCTCCCTTGACAGGAGCACTTTGCTCTTTCTAGAAGGTCTTTGGCGTTGTCCACTGCCAGTGCAGCTAAAATCTATGTTCCTCACAAGCAGAACTTAGACTCTCTGAGAGAAACAACTGTGTGAGGCAGCATGCTGCCAGTCTTGAATTCAGACGTTTTAAGGTTTTTCCAGAGACACTATGAAAAGGAACTTGCTGAGTGCTAATCTGATTTTTCTCTGCGGGTATTACTGGGCAAAGTGATCTATCAGGAACCTAGGAGTGACTGAATGATCTGTCATGACTTCCCCAAAGGACTGGATAGGCACTGACTGCCAACTTCTCTTGCCACATTCTTCCAAGATGGAACTATCTTCTTGCAAGAAAATGACAGGTTTTCAGCTTGCCCAGGGAATTTCTTCCCAGTTGAAATCCAGACCAGAAAGATAATCACCACAGCACATGGCTGAACAAATATATTGATACCTATTCTTCAGTATGAAGCTTCCAGATAAACCTCATACCAATTTACTTTTTCTTTAACAAGTCTAATATAAATTGAAATTATATATTTTATTAAAATACGACAGGTATTTTTTTAAAAATTAAATCATATGGTCTCATCCAGAACATTCACAGTGTGAGGAGCAGGGCTAATTGCTGTGGAACTAGCTCAAAGTCACTTTGGTAGAAGAGTTAGAGTTCACTGTTACAAACACCAGGTTTGTCCTTGTTCTGCTGTCCTCGTCGCTTCAGATGTATCTTCCTGTGGAAGTGAGGGAAGAAAAGGAATTCCAAAAACACAAGAAAATGTTTTTTAGCACATGACAGTGCTGCAGGGAGACAATGAAATAACAGTAAGATGCAGCTTTCCTGATACTTCTGTGGTATGATAGTGTCAGTGACCTGCAGTAACAATTGCTGAAACCCAGTGGTCAAATCACCACTGACTGAACATTGACTTGAGGGGAGACAGTATGACTTGTTGAATCATTACACATTCCTTGCAAATCTACATTGTGCTTCAGTTGGGTCCCCACTTTTCTCAGACATTTATGCCCACAGATAGGTTCTCTTTGGTACAACATGGCTGTGGTCATTTACACTGACATAGGTTCTTAGAAATTATTTTGACTTTTACTATTTCTATAAGACTCCCTAAAGTGGAGAGATTGGTTTTCCCCCTTTTTTCAGTTTTTGTAATGCCATGCTTAGTTATTAGGTAGTGAGGCTCAATGGGAAAGACAAACTAGGGTGACTTTCTATAGCGGCTGATTTTTTAGGACAACCTGTATCACACCAGTCCCAGGCTCAGGAAACAGGAACATTTTTAGCTTCAGTTTGTGGCTTGAAAATTACTGAATGTCCCTCAATTCAATAGCAGTTGTCAAACCCAGTAGAAGATCAAAAAGAAATGGAAATCAGGATGACTGTTTTGTGTTCTGACTTAGGCAATCAGCAACAGTGGATGTATCCTGATTCACATAATTGTTTTTTTCTCCTAGTAATCAACGTCTTGCATGATCCAAACTACATGTTTCAATCCTTGGCTCTGATCTAGAGTGACCAAATTGTTCTGCATCTGTGAATCTTGGCATAGTCTGAGCCATCAGAGTCCAGGCATAAAAGATGGATGCACCTCATATTGTATTGGCCCTCTCTGCAAATGAATGGTGCCTCTTCTCTCTTCATTATTCCCTTGGAGCTAATTATGCTCACTTATTCGTATGGTCGATCCTCTGCAACAGTCCATCTGTTACACAGACATACTGATATTAAATAACCTGCTGTCCTGCATTGCCTGGGAGAAATTCAGGACACATGACTTCTTACCAGAAATTATGTTCTTATTTGAGAAGGCTCCATGTGCTTTGCATCTTTAAGAGAGAGGACATTTTTAGTAGAAGCAAATGAAAATCTTCCTATGTGGAGGCCACTACAGCATGACCAATAAAACACCTTCCTTAAAGTCAGCTGATGCTTTCTAATGAAATTTGGTAGTGGAAGAAAAATGTTGCAGCAGAAAACTGCTGGGAAAAGAAAGAAGGATTTGGCTGTCTCTGTGGATAATGGCAAGCAGAATGGGGAGAAAGACCTTTGGGATTTTCTACTTGCAGGAGAATTTGAAATAAAACAAAAAAAATTGAGTATGAAAATCTTGTGCAAATGAGTATATAGGGACTAAGAGAGTGGTGAGAATGGGACTTTTAACAGTTAATAATATATATTGACAGGGATTTCATATGGCCAAGGTTATGTATTACATTCACATCTTTAATAAATGTGGCCTGGTATGACATCATTCACAAGCCAGGTTGATTAGCAGGGTACAACATTGGTAGGATGGATAACACAACAGGACTGACTCCATTTGCTTCCAAATCATAGGCAAGGTCACCAGAAAACAGCAGGTTAGTGTTCAAAACCAACAAAATAATGTATTAGCTAATTTAAAAAATTACTGGCAAAGTTCTTTTCAAAGCATGCATTCCTGTGCTGTTCTGTTAATCACCCCAGGACTCTCAGGGCTAGAAATAACCTTTGCCAAATGGAAGTACATAGTCTCATATGGCTTCAGGAATCTAGAATCTGGGTCAGAGAAAGGAACAGTAAACATTGTAAAGTTGATGATGCATCCTAAATCCTGACAGAAGAAAAATTCTTGCCAGGAGCAGTAATACTAAAATTATTCCAATACTGACTGTCAAATAAGGTGAGGCCTCCACCTACACAGAATTTCAGGTTGCTGCTTTGTAAACACCTCTTCTCCAGATGTTAATGCAATCTGGAATGTCAAAATCGAGTAGGTATTATGGACACACTTTGTCAGATATTATCTTGCAAAGGCCAATGCTTGTATTGCCATGAACCCTCATTGCCTGTAAAACTCATCACGAAATGAGATCATGTGACAATATCCAGGGGCAGGAAACACCAAAACTTTTATGGTAGCTCAGGTATTAGACCCTATGCAGCAAAGAGAAAGGATGATACTCTCTACCACCTAGCACTGGCTACAATACATTCCTAGGGGTAGTGTGGTAAAGTTTCTGTTCAAGTGTAGATGTAGAATTCCCTCAGACACAACAGACTTGCATTTGGACTGTGTCCACAGTAAGACAGCCCATAATTTTCCTGCCTTGAAAATGGATAAGTAGAATAAGTATCCAAGATGAAGGAAAGACTCACTGCTTAAATGACTCTCAAAGTAAACCTGCTTGAGGTAAAGCTGCAGATTCCTAACATAAAAACGATTTGCTACTGACTGTAAGAGGACTGTTGTGGCTTCATGTGTGCTCTGACCCAAGTGCTGGGACCAGCAATCACCATCTCACAGTGCCTATTGGAACTAGTTCCAATTCCTGTAAAGACACGCAGACATGATCTGGACTGTTGAATTCTAGTCACTCTTCTCCTTTATGGTAATGTTTTTAAGGACAAAGTAGTACCTGAAACTAAAAACATAGCTCATTTTTTCATGACTGCAAGAGGAGCAGCCAAAAAACCTTTCTGTGAATACTTTCAGTGGAGATAATTTTTCTGTTCCTCTTTTTGCCCTCTCACTCAGAAATACCTGTATTTCATAAATAAACAGTGAAAGTTACAGATCAACATATAACAGGCAACAGCAAAAGTTACAGCTAAGCGATAAATGTTGTGTCTCTCCAGTGTGGAGGGAAGGTGTGGTGTGTCCCAGTTCACCCACTTTAACATGTAAGATCTTCTTCTCCCCTTTTCTTAACAGTCATACTGGAGTTTCTTGTTTGTTTGTTTTCTAATTGCAATGTATGTAGAAAATGCTAATCTGATGCTAAAAAAATAATTTAGTCTTATATTTTTATACTACCTTCCTTCAACAAAAAAATCCATAAAACTAAAACCCAACCACAAGCTGAAAACACACAAATATTTTCCTAAAAGTCTTTAGTTTCATTGTTCACTTCTGGTCCTTGTGTCCATGCATGAGGTGCTGAATGTAATTTATAATTTATGGCATGCACAAATAAAAGTCATTAAATCTGTTAGGACACTGCCAAGTGGTGCCCACGCTTCACCTGCTGGTGTGGGTCCATTTCTTGTTGTGGCTCACTGCTGGTCTCAGGCTGCTGCAGACAAAAGCGTGCCATGCACAGCAAACAGCTTTCTTATGAGACAGATTGGCCTGCTCTGACTGGTTGCAAAGCACAGTATGGTCAAACCAGCTGTGCACTATAATTCTAGCTGTGATCCAACACATCAATGAGAAACTTATGCAGGCCCTCTCATGATGCTCTATTTATATTTGAAATCTCTTTTATGAAGGTCTTTTTGCAGCCCATGTTGCAAATCTGACACTAAATGTCTCTATTTCTCCACTAATATTGCAGCTGCTTTTAGAATGAAAAACCAGCTCCAATACATCCAGATGTCTGTGTGTTTCTACCCCGTGAGAACAGAGACTGTACCCAGGGCTTGGTGAACAAATTAAAACATTCCTGTTGTTTCCTTCTTGCCTTGAGTATATCCACTTGAATATTGAGTGTCATTGTGATCTCTCAAGTGGAGTGGGAAGGTGTTTGTGGTCTCCCTCAGCTATCTACTTGGATACGCAGACCATGTTTCCTGTGGGGTAAGATCTCATCTCTGCTTCCTGTTTTTTATCCTCTTCAACCTGGGATGTAACTGAAAGGCTGGCTTTTCACAGCAACCCTTGACAAGGTGACAAAAACCAGTAGCTATGAGCTAAGATAGCCGTGTTTTATATTGATGTATAAACCACATGCTAGAATGCTATGGTAAGCTCTGTCCTTTGGAAGCAATTAATTTTCCCCAATGTCTGAATTGGCCTTTCCTTTTTGCCAGCTAATTTTTCTCACCTTGTTCTCACAGAATAAAGGCTAAGGAGAGGAAATTATTTCACTTTTGCAAGTATATGCTAATCTTCTTTTGGTAGTTTAGGAAGAAATAATTGTACTGATGTCTGGTTTCTTAGGTCTCTTGCTGTAGGAGAACAATAACTTCATACTTCACTAAGATGACATTTCCAAATTCTCAAGGCAGCTGCCTTGTATCATGCCTGGGAAGGGGAAGACATCTGTAGGTAAGGCTGCTAGAGCAATCTTGCTTGCTAAGGGGCTTTGGAGAGTACAGAAGGTGAAGCATTTTTTTTACCCATTGACATTATGGCACATTAAATGCAAAACCAGCCCAACTCTCAGCTGCTGAAATTGGCATGCAAAGGCTGTGTGTGCCTGACTTTGCATTTTCTAGATGAAACACATGGTCTACTCAGTCACAGTGGGAAACATCAGGTATTTAGTACCTGAATAATGTGCTAGGCATGGGACGACACAGCCTTTTGCTTCCTCCTATGCATTAAACTTGAAAGCAGCTTCAGAGATGTGCTGCTCAGGGCCTTGCCATCTCTTTTAGCTGCTAGGTAACAACTGGATAACGGTGGAGTAATCCAGTCATCAGAGTGTGGAGTGTGAGTAATCAATCCATTGAGGCTGCCTTGTCTTCAGGAATGCAGTGTCCCACCCCTAAGGGGAAGGGAGAATTCAAGAGTTGCAGATGCTTGTGGAAAGGACCAACAGAAGTCACAGGGTCTGCAAAAACTCACTAAGTTTTATTAGTAAATGACACATTTCAAATGGAAATTTGTCTAAGTTAGTTCCTGACATAAGAACATGGCAGAGGGTTTTGGGCAAAGGGATAGGGTGAAAGGGCAGGAAGGAGGGAGGGAGGGAGGGAGGAAGGGAGGGAAGGAAGGGAGGAAGGCAGGAAGGCAGGAAGGCAGAAAGGAAGGAAGGTGTAGTTGGCACGTCCCTAATTCACAAAGCACTTCAGGAATGTTCAGTTACAGCTTTGTGGAAAGAGGACCATGGTTGGATTTGTAAGTAGATGACACCTTTTTTTTTGGTCAGAGATTTTCCTGATGTTTTCATGGTGACTTGCACCTCCAGGCAGAGGCAGCTCTACATCAGAGTACTCAGTTGGTGGTGTTACGCCTGTGAGACCTGGCTGTCTGCAACTCTTGTCACCACCAAAGGACAAGTAAGTGTCACCAGGGCTCTTCTACGTGGGACATCAGTGCCAATGGGAACCCACAAGTGCTGTTTCACAGGCATGGAGAATTGTGAGTCTGGGTCTGGATTACCTTTCACTAGAGATGAAATGTAACATTTTATTTGCCTACACTGAAGCTTGGACACCACTTTTTTGTCCATCTCTGTTGTGGTGTCCTTCTGGATCTCCTTACTATGGGATCAGCACTTGTCCACTAAATGTTGATGTCCTTCTCTATCAAACATATATATTTTCATAAATGTTTTGGTTAGTATTTTCCTTCTTGGCTGTTGCATCACTCAGAGATAAATCTGAAGTGAACTGCCTGTCTCCAAAATGAACAGGCAGGAAGAGGATTTGATAGACAGATGGGCAAATAAATAACCTCTGTTTTCGATTATTAGAGAAATAGTAAGACTATAATCTGAGTAAGTTTAAGCTGAAAGGAACTTCTTGGGAGTGCTTGATCCTCTTCTGTGTAGAATGTATTTTTAGCAATCTTCTGCTTACAGAAAGAACGATTTTCTGCTGTTGACATTCCAAGAGTACCTATGGGTAAAGCCCATTGGATTTTATGCTGTCTGCGAAACAGGCGAAATATTAGCTTTTTTCCCTTTGATTCATATAACCAGAGAGAGAAAATGCACCCTCTAGATGTAGACAAGATGAATTTATTATTTTTCCCTGATGTTATAAGAGCTGAGGGGAGGAAGCTAATCAGAAGAAAATTAATACTGCTCTAACTTCCAAAAGAAAACTCAATTTTTAAAGTGAAAATACAGCAGAAGCTAGTTAAGTTTCCATCTTTTAAGATACCCATTTTGCTTGAGGCCCTAAAGGCATGCCTAACATTGGTTTTCATTAGCGGTGTAGTGGGTTGGTGCAGGAGCCAAACACCCACCGAACCCCTTGCTCACTCCCACAACTCAACTGGAAAAGAAGGGAGAGAGTAGGAACAACGGAAGTGAAGCTCATGGGTGAGGTAAAAACAGGGGTAGTGCTTACCAGTTACCATTATAGAAAAACCAACTCCATCTGGGAAAATGACCTTAATTGATTGCCAGTCTAAATAGATTTGTTTGTTTTTATCTGTACATACCTGTAATGTTTATATTGATAAATAAGCTAGAAATAATTTATATAGATATATCTTTTTATAAATATGAAATACATACCTCATGCAACTCTGTGTTATATATGATTATGTGACTACAAAATTGCGATTAGAATACAATTATGTATATGTAAAATATATAAATATATGATTATGGGATTGTTGATTTGGCCATTGGAAAACAAACGTGAGAAAGAATCAAACATTTACCCCACTCTGGAAAACTCTAATCTTCTTCCTGTTCCCTGGCTCACCATCATTCCTTGATCTGTGGCCTGGACTGGGTCTGTTGGAGCTGTTTGAAAGTGCCCAAGTCTGGGTCAGGGCAGCTCTGGTCTCACCTCTCACTGGCTGTGCTGCAGCCCACTGCTGCCAGAGCTTGGACACTTGCATCCAATACTCTTGACAGTGTAAAGAAAGTCAAAACAAGAACCACTTCCCCCCACAAAGCTCCAGCAAAAGCTTTTAGTTCTCCAAAGATTATGGCGAGTCTATGGAGAGATACATGGACTTGTTTGTTATAAATATTGTTAAAAGGTCCAAGTATTTAAAAAACTGGTAACTGCTAATAAATCTGTAAATGAAAGAGGAAAATATGGTTTAGATAGCAACTTAATTGCCTAACAAGTTTAATTAAACTCAAAGCCTTAAGGCAGACTACTCAAAATTTCTCCTTTGTTCTTTAAATATGTTTTCAAAACATAAACTTCCATGTACAATCAGAAATACTGGAAAGAAGTGTTTGCAGAAACTAATTAGATTGAGCAGAGATGAACAGGGGTTCTGTTCATCTGTTCATCTGTTCATCAACAGTCTACTGCACAACTTCTAACTTAATTAGATCTTTGGCAAGATTGAGTTTCAAGGAAGGGAATAATAGAAGAAGATTGGAGATTTTTGAGAAACAAGCAGAAGTAATATTAAGTGCTCCGGGAAAATAATTCACTCAGGTTTTCCTTGCTGTAATTTTGGATATGGAAGAATATAAAGCATCTTTGAGGAGCTGTTGTTTTCCATCCCATATCAACCAAAATTTAGGCCTCTTCAACTTGCTCATTTCTCAACTGGTTCTGGAGGGTGGAATCTAAAAATTGTGTGGTAGGGGAGTGGTGTGGAGTTTGGGCTCACGCTGGAACGAAGCATAAAACTAATGCTCAAGGACAATGAGGGGGAGAAAAAGAAGAAAAAAGGAAAGAGAAATAGGCAGCAGGATAAAAAGCAAGGGAGAGTATTGTGGAGGACATCTTTTACTGTGGCAGATGAATATTACGATATAAAGTTCTGAAGATGAGCAATGTTACCTGACTCAGGGTGCTGCACATCAACACATGGAACCAGGAATACCTTGGATTTTAATCGTTCCTCAAAACTTAACAAAGCAGACTGCAAATGTCTAGGCTTTGGTGGGAGTTGCATTCTCTTTCTCTGAATGATTAAATGTCCTAGGGGTACCTATCCAGATACCTGGCCAGGACAGACACAATTATGTGATGTTCCATGGAAGGTCTGCTTTAAACCCTTTGCAAAAGGATGAGTCTTCTATGCTCTTTGGGACTCCAACAACACTTGCACTAGAAGTTTCAGGGATACTTCAGGACTGTCTGACGTCGAGCTGGTGTGGTTGTTGACCAAGCTCTGAGCCAGGGCTGAAACTCCAAAACTGGCTTGGATACCCTACTGGAAATAAATGTGCCATGTAGTGTAGAGAGAATATTTATCCAATGTACAATGACTTCCTATCAGTTGGCTACATCACAGTGGTGTGTGAGAATTATTCAGGTGTACCAGGACTAAGGTGTCCTCAGCGTTGAACCAAAAAAGCTTTCTGTGCCTTCACTGATATGTCATTTGAGTATCCAAATTTCGCAGCTGCATCTGAAAATGTGAGGTGGTAAATTTGACAATTTTCTTTTTTGCTGCTGAGTTCTGCATAATGTTAAAACAAACTCAGCCTAAACTTTTGTTTCCTAAGCTAGAGTTACTTGAAATACTACACTGACACTTTTTAGGCACTTTTTAAAACTCTCAAATACATGTTTCCCCTTATTTATCAATACATTCGAACAAGCAAAATGTTTCTTTTTATTCTGATAGATTCTTATCTGTTCCCTTTTATTTATTACAGGCAAACCCCTAATACATCAGATTAATTACTTTAGCTATTGCTATACCCAACCACTCCTTCAACAGGACACACATTTGTAATGAAAAATCATTTATTCCAAGAAGCTTTCAGCATCTTAGAGACAATCTTGTACGGGGACTTTCAATTGTTTCACCTGTATTTTCCAGAAAAACACAGATTCTCTTTTCTGGAGGAGTTTTGGACTATGTCTCTAAATAAAATATACCTCTCTCTAAAGCCTTGAGACTAGTTCATGTATACACAGGTCCTCTCATCCCAAAACAGTGAGGATTCAATCCTTGCTAATGGTGCATTTCCCACAGTCCTTCAGACTTCGTTGTGTACATACCATCTGGCCTACCACCGACTGCCACAAAACACCCTGTACCCTGAGCTGGAAGACTTACAGACAGTGTGCAGCTCCTGTCATGTAATTTTTTTATGGCACCTTCTTGTGATGCTCTTATTTCTGGCCTTTGAGCCTGTCTCTGAGCCTGGTCATTGGTGCTAGCCCTGTTGAGCAGCCCCAGACAAGGGTCTTGTCCTACTATGCTGCTGAATGCCCATGGAGGTGACAGGAGTGTGCCAAACCTGGCATGAGCATGTATTGAGAAGGCAGAGGGCTTTGGGGTCTGCTGTCTTCAGGATCTTGTAGCTGTGAACTGTTGGTTTGCAGAGCAGGCATCCAGCAGAACTGCCTTTCCTGTTCTCATGGAGGAGACACAGAGGGAATGTCTCAGTAGTCGCTCAATAAAATAAGTATGTGCTATAAACAGCTCTATTGAAGACTCCTCCTCCCCTTCTCCACATCTTTGCTGTATTAAATTAAAGTATTTTGGGCTTTGTCTAAACAACAGCAAGGACAATCACATGCAAATGTACTCCTGATATTGGATAAGGCACCACTGTTAGAAACTTCTCTAGCATTAGCGCCATAATGCTGTTCATTGTTCTGCTTCCAGTCAGAACTGATGACATTATGTAGATGCTATGGCTGTTCTGTGTTGGGTACCAATATTTGGGAGTACTTGCAGCTACAGAGAGAAATTCTGGTCAAGGAAGACATTGTGATTCTCCTTGGAGCGCATTCACACAGATTTATTAGTGAACGCAGTGAACATTTTCAGGATGACAGCTTGACATTGAGAAATGTGAGGAAATTCCATGGAATTGAACATGGAAATATGCAGGTAATTTCTAACAACTATAAGTACTTTTTTTTTTCTTTTCTTTTTTTAGCACTATTGAGGTTAGTGATAAGTCATCAAATTCTGTATTTCTTATATTTCATCTACTTACTCTATTTCTGTAGTGATAAAGTGAAAGCCACCTGTGTCGAAGGAATGATTATAAGTCATAGTTTTGTTGTGGAAATCACTGTCACAGGATTTTGTCAGAATTGTAAGATGTCTTAGAATGGGATAGAAAATTCTTTGTTCCTGGGTACTCAGGAATATGCTTATTCCTGGATACCTTAACAAATGTATTACAATAGTCCAGATATTTCAGTGCAGGAAGATTTTTAAGGCTCCTCTTGGCAGAGGTTTCAGATGTATAATAAAATAAAGGGTCACTTTGCCCTTCACTTACACATCTATTGTAGGCTGCAAGTGGGGACAGGATGCCCAAGTAGCTGTATTAATCTGATTCAAGAAAGCTGGTTTTATGTTCACAGCTGGGTGGTGCCAGCCCATTTTTTTTTTACTGCAATATATTCCTTTCCTCGGTTTGTTATATTATGGTTATGTAGTTTGAGCTGATATTAGAAAGGATTGTCTCTGTTCTGCCTGCTTTGGATGTGTTAGCATTCTTTTGGATGCAGATTTGGCATTACATTTTTATATCAGTTTCTCTCAGTACTACAGCTCTTTCACAGTCTGGATAGTGCATGGAATTTCATAGCTCATGGATATTTGCTATTGCAATAAAGCAGGGAATAGTCTTCATCTGGTCAGGAGCAGTGGTGTTATGGTATTTCCATACTCCAAGTACAAGAATGGGATCTGCTTCTCTTTCCTCTGAAACGATCAGCTGAAAAAAAGGTAACTTTGCTTCAGGTTTGGTTTGGGGGTAGTGCAAAGAAAGAATGCAGTGGAAACAGTGAGACCTGTCATCATTTCCATTATTACCTGTGGAGGCCCCTGAGGGCTGTGCAGAAGGAGCAGAACTCCCAGCACTTCCCTGGAGGGCACCCAGCCCTTAACACAATCAGCCAACCCCCGGTCACAGCCGCCAATCCCCTGCTGCCCAAGGCCTGCAGTTAAATTACTTCCGGATATGTTAATGACTCTATCCCTGATTGGTTGTTGTGTTACCCTAGAGTTCTCTGCTTTGATTGGTTCTTTTTGGATCCTTCCCCTGATTGGTTAACTTTTCAATCCGCACCCCTATTGGTTGTTTTACCAAACCCCACCCCCTGGTTGTGCATAAAACCCCAACTCTCAGAAGGGTCGGGGCTTCGGAGAGTCATGGGTTCCAGAACAAAGGGGCTCCTGGAGACCTTCCCTGACTCCTGTGATTCTCTCCTGCGCTGCCTGGGAAAAGCCCCGCCTTTGATACATTGTATCAACAGTGTACACCTGGAGAGCTGGCAGGCCTGCTTTGGACACATTGTATCAATAGTGTACACCTGGAGAGCTGGCAGGCCTGCTTTGGATACATTGTATCAACAGTGTACACCTGGAGAGCTGGCAGGCCTGCTTTGGACACATTGTATCAACAGTGTACCCCTGGAGAGCTGGCAGGCCTGCTTTGGACACATTGTATCAACAGTGTACCCCTGGGGAGCTGGCAGGCTCGGTTGCCCAGGCAACCCTTCACACAGGAGCTGGTCGCTTGGTTGCTTAGGCAGCCATTCGCAAAAGAGCAAATCACTAAGCCGGAGTGCCTGTGCCCCCTGAAATTGAGGCCGTCCTTCTCAGGCGACTCACCAGGAAGGTCGCGGCACCCAGAAGACCCTCACCAGGGACTGGGCGGTCGGCGACAATTACTCAAACCTTTTCATCAAGTGGAACTGACAATAGACTGAAAATTGTATAGGTATGTGGAAGATGCATCTCAGAATTATGTCACCAATTTTGGTCACATATTTCTTTTTTTTCCACCAGAAAGGAACAGAGAAAACTCGAGGGTAGAGGACTAAAAAAAAGCCCCAAAAGATTTTGGTTTCAGATAAAGAAAATAAATATAATGGTGACATTTGTAAATAATGAGGGGTCAAACAATTTCCTCATTTTTTATTTAGATACAATCTCTCTCTGTGATGTCCCTAACATTTGTCCTGTCCGGTAGAAAGACGTCACAAAAGAATTTTCTGATTTTGATTGCTCCATGTGGTAGATAAACCTGCTATGGACCCGCAGGAAATCCCCAATTATTTCATAGTCTTCCTCCCATTTTGCTATCTTCAGTGCTTTAAAAAACACATATTCATTGTAATTCTTCATGGGTGTGGCTTGTCTTTGCAATGGATGCTTGAAATGAACTAATTCTGAGGGGTTTTTGAGAGGGGATAAATAATACATTTCTTTTTGTGTAGCAAAACAGATCAAAAATATTAAAACCTGAGAATTATGGGGATGTCCCTCTCTTCACTGCATTAATATTAGTTGCTCTTACTGTTCAATTACCCATAATCAATTAATGACAGAGACTCTTTCTCTGCAAAAAAAGTGAGTTCAGCTTCAATTTTGACCTTTGAGAAATGTTGCAGAAGATTCTGCAGTAAGAAAAGGTCCCAGTTAGAAATGTAAAATTCTCAGTTTCAAAGTGCTCAAAAAACCCATACTGAACAAATACAAAGGCTTTTTTTCCAGATTTTCATTCAAGACTATTTATTCTTCTCCTTGAAATCACATGTCTGCATGTCATGTTTTTGCTTCTAATACTTTGGTCATTCAAAACCATTTGCTTGGAAATTTTCCTGCCAAACTTCAGCCCACTTCTTCTTTTCTGTGTCCCTTTTCTTGTCCTTCACAGGACATAGCCACAGCTCTGCTGCTGAGAGAATGCTCTGCTGACTGTCACTGCTTTCCTACCCTTATGCTACAAAAAAGAGATGATTTTCTAGAAGCATATGACTGAACTGGGTTAGGGAAAGTGTGCATTCTGCATAGGAAAACCCAGATCTGAGGTGCTAAGCCTCTCTTTTGTCCTTTCTAACGTGCTTTATTCATGTCCTTTCAGACAGTGATGGCTCCAGCATGTACAAACATCTTCATGAATCAGTGGTATTTAAAATACATGTCATTTGAATGTGATGGTGGGGAAAAAAAAAAAAAAGAAAAAAAAAAAAAGAAAGCAGGAGAGCTGTCTTGGGGATCAGACTGTGAGCCAGAAAAGCATAGGGGTGGGAGGAGAAAGTATAGTCAGCTATGCCAGAGAAAACTTGGAGTAGAAAGCAGGCCACCAGGACCCCAAATGAAACAGGGTTGTAGGCAGCCTGCTGCATAATCTATTAATTTTTCAGCTACATCCACAAAGATCTCTCTTTATGGGCTAGGTCAAGTCTTATAGGACTGCACAAGGTCTGCAAAACTGGACATGCTAGCTTGCAAGAGATAATGAAAAGGATTGGCCAGTGCAGGATTCAAGTGTACTCAGTAATTCCAGTGCAGAATGACCAGAGAACAATAAGAAAGTCTATACTGAATTACAAGAAGAGTCTCTGGGTTGGAAATCAGAAGGCAAAAGAAACAGTAGAAATCTGTCATCCACAGAAAACTCTGTACACAGGAAGTAGCTGGTGTATGGTGAAGGTGTGTTACCACTTTCCAAGCTGAATGACTGACCAGGTCTGTCACCACTAATGTCCTTCAGAGCTCTTCTTATTTTCTCTCTGCCGAGATGTTAGCTGGGATCCCAAGCTGCTTGCTCAGGGAAGGATCTGCATTATTACAAGAACTCTGCTGAACAGCAATATATCTTTGGGAAGCCCTTTCAACTTCCATCATACCTATGTCTGTGCTGCTGCCAGAACCATTGATGACTTAAGGAAGAAGTGATATTTTTCCCCTATCCTGTTATTAGCATTTTTTCAAGCCATTGTTGTCTTTTTTATTTTTTTTCATGAGGAAACTCAAGATTTTTCATAGGATTTTTATGATTTTTATATCCTTTCCACTTCTGATTCAGATCCCTGCATGAACCACATAAGAGTACGCTGTCCTTGGCTTTAAGAAGGCAGACATCTCTAGGTCCATACCAGAGGACCCACATTGCTGTTCACTCTGAGCAGTTCAGCTGTAAAATTTCCATGCCTTTTGTCTGCATCTGTCTGTGCCCTGTTTTGCCCTTGGAAGACAGAGCATATGTATTAGGCAAGTGTATTCTAATGGTACATGTAGGTGCAGCTGTTACAAAGGAAAACAGAACTCACCAGATGTCCTCACATGGTGCTTTTGCCCTTTTTGCCTTGTCCAGCTAGTGGCTTAGCTGATCTGAGGGATGGCATCAGAGTAGCCTGCTTAGATAGTAAACTGTGTTAAATCATTTGTGAGGAAGTGTGAAAGAAAATTGGCTTAATTAAAACTGAGGAATATTTTCCTGTGTGATTTTAATAGATCATGACTTCTTTCACGAATAAAAATAATTTCAAGGATATTTCTCATGAGACACTGGACAGTGGATGTAGGCAATGGGAGAGACACATTTCCTACTCCTTTGAACTTTGCTCTTTTCATTGAAGTTTCCCATTCTGTCTTTCAGAGGGTAGTTTTTGAAAGCTTATCATTCACAGTGAAAGACTCATGCTCCTGCCAGGTCTGAAGGCTCTTTGACATTTTCGTATAGTTGCTCCTGAAGATTTTTCTATTACCTAGATGGCTTGTAGTTGATATGGAATGACTGCATGGGTTTGCTCCATCTAGACCACTATCCCAGTCTGTCTTGTGCCAGGGCAAAGACTGTGCTCTGTTTTTGAAAATAATATTTCCTGCTTACTTGTGTCCTTGTAGTACTGGATCAGATTCCACCTGATAGCTGTGATGTCAATGACATCACCCTACCTCAGGAAAGTCTCTATTGCTTTGAGTTCTTCATTACTGGATTAGGAATAATGGCCATTTGATTAAGAACAAGAAATATTTTTAGTTTTGTTATGGTGGTAAGTGCTGCTTCTGTAGTTTCTGTTCTTCTTCACTCTCTAATTTTTTGGGCAGTTTCCCCACTTTTTTTTGCTGAAGGCTTCAAAGAGTATTTTCCACAAAGAATGGCTTCCACCCTAATTTCCCCTTCCCAATGAAAAATTCCTTTCTTCTGGCATGAATTGATTAAATAATATCCAGTGACAAGAGTCACTGATGTTTTGGAAAAAAAAATACTAAATCAGAAACAGGAAAATTGTGCCTGTTTTTGATTCTTTGGATAGTTCTGAGAAGCATTTCTTTTTTCATATTTTGTTAGACAGAAAAAAGCTGAAATAAACAAAGCAGCATATGTTGACTTATCAGATGTACCGAGCCTAAAATCTAAATCTTGGTTTTAAAGATCTTACCATCTTCTTTGTATCAGAACTGTCCTCTAATGTTGAGCATACACCTGTACTTAGTGATTTACTGGATTGCTTGTACAATTGTTTCAGTACCCTCATCTGACTCGGCTGACAGCTCTTTACATTTCAAACTGTTTAAGTTTTATTTAGAGAGAAACAGTCAGGACTTGTAAACACACTTTTTATAGGAATTTCCATGATTCAACTTCTGGCTCTACACCTTCACAAGAACACTACAAAGTCATATAGAAGATATAAAGCATATAAAGCAGAAGAAGGTATGACACTTTGAAACTACTCCTTTCCTAAGGTTAACATTGTTTCCTTTCATACAGCTCTCTAAAGGATGCTCACAAAATGTCTGTGAGTTAAATCAGCTGACTTGGAGAGATGGTTTTTTCTCTTTTTCTTAAATCAGGTGTCCTCAGACATCCTTCCAAGATTAACCAGCAAACAGCTGCAGCTGGGGAAGAAGAGTGACTATGAGGATGGTGTGAGCTCACTAATGAAGAAACTTTAACAACAAAAAGAGGGAAATGTTGAATTGTATGGAATGTTGTGTGCCATCCCATGTCTATCACCAAGTTAAGAGTTTGCAAGGACTTGAAAATAAGAAGGGTTAGTTATCATGGACAGGCAGAAAGCTGACAGATAAAGCTTTTGATTCCAAACACTCCTGATTCCTGGAAGAGGGATTGAAGGCTGTCTAATGATGATACAGGAATAAACTTAGGACAAGGCATTAAAAAAGTTAAAATATCTTTATAATCTGTATGTCCTTTGTGTGCTTCTTTTGTGCTTGCTCCCATTTGGTGTAAATGTCTATCATAACCCACATATTGGGAGAGTAAAATGCACTTTAAACCTTTAAGCAGAACAAAATTTCCTCTTTGAGATGAGACATGCTAAGTGCACCACTTCCTACAAAGTGGTAAAAATAATGAGCAGATACTGAAGTACTCTGCATTGCTTTACACTCTTCCAGCAGTTGCGTATTCCCAAGAGTTAAAACTGTGTGCACATCATATGGAGAATTGGTAACATGTATTTCCAGGTGTAGGAAAGAGATTGATTAGTACATACTATCTGGAAAACAGAAGAAATATGGGAAGATGTCTCATAATTTCTACTGCAAGTCAGTGGAGGAGACCGAGAGCAGGACAGATTAGAGAGATACCTGAAGAAAAAGAAAAGCTCTTGATCAGCCTATGAATGAGGATGTGAAGGGGAGCTTGTATTGCTTCTACACCAATCTGGACAGATATCTCAATGGAAAATTGATCAGTCCTCTTAATTTAATTGAAGAAAATCCAAGTGGTTTATTGATTTATTAAGTACAGATAATTAATGAGGAAATGGTATATTCAGAATCTGGACTCAAACTCCTGTAAAGGTTTTTTTAAGTATATAGTGACAAAAGGAAGGCCAGTAAAAATGTGTGCCCAGTGCTGAATGAAGTGGGAGTCCTGTTGAGATTGGACATTGCAAAACATGAGTACTTAATGCCCTCTTCGCCTCAGCCTTTACTGGTGAGACTGGTCTTCAGGAATCCCAGGGCCCAGAGACCAGGAAAAGTCTGGAGGAAGGAACATGTGAAAAAGGTGACCAGGTCAGGGAATACTTATGCAAACTGGACAAAGATAATTCCATGGATCCTGACATGATACACCTCCAAGCACTGGGGAAGCTGGCTCAGTACTGTTGAGACCACATCAGTGCTGGAATTGGGTTCCAGTTGTGGTATCACCAGTATAAGAGAGACATGGACATATTGGGAAAGTCCAGCAAAGCACCACTGAAGCATTAAGGGGCTGGGGCATTTCTCATGAGAGGCAAGATTTAGAAATCTGAGGCTGTTCAGCTGGGAAAAGAGATGGTCCAGAAGGGAATCTTATCAATGCATGCAGAGACCAGAAGGGAGGTTGAAAAGAAGTGAAGTCAAGCTCTTCTCAGTGTTGCCTGGTGAGAGGCAGTGGATACTAAATGAAAGAGAGGAGGTTCCTCCTGAATACTAGGAAATAATTTTTCACTGTAGGGATGGTGCAACACTGGCACAGGTCACACAGAGAGACTGTGCTTTATACTTCCTTGGAAGTCTTCAAAAGCCACTTGACCTAGTCCTGAGCAATTGACTCTTTCTGGCCCTGCTTGAGGAGAGGAAGTTGGACCAGATGACCTCCAGAGATCCATTCCAGCCTCAGCCATCCTGTGAGTCTATGACACTGTTATCAGCATCACAACAAATAAACTACTAAATGTGTATAAACACTTTCCAACCTCCAAAATAAGAACCTCCAAAAGCCCTCACCTCCTCCACATTCACACAGTTACGTGCATTTCCCTCCTGCACTTTGAACATGTGAGTTTCATGCATTTCTTTCTTGGCAATGTGATTCTCCTACCACAGTTCTCCTCTGTGCCATAGGAGATACAGACACTCAATGTTCAGAAGTGCTTAGGCTGCTCTGTAAAGTCCACATATCCTGCTCTAGTGGGAAAGGTGTCATGTGGTTCCTGTGCATACCCAGTGCTGGGGTTGCATGCCCTTGAGCCCCAGCCAGCTGGAGTGCAGCTGCTGGCAGTGGGGAGGGAGACATTCTAGGCTGTGGAGATGCCTTTGTCTGTGATGGTGTGGCACCAGCAGTGCTGTTTTTCACAATGCCAAATTGGCCTCACTGCTGCTTTGACCTCCCTGCACCCCTCCAGGGGTGCTGCCCATCACCACAGTTCCATGCTCCTTTTCTGTTTTTCTATTTGACTCTTTCTGTGTTCAAAAGTTGCTCCTGGTTATGATTTGATCTGTCTGAAGGCCCTCCTTCTCTTCAACATTGTCAGCTGGGGCTCAAGCCGTGTCAGGCAGTTTTGAGTGTGCCATGCACACAGTTTACACTCACATTTGCGTGTTATCACTTTGGCTAGGGTGGTGTGTAGTGGGGGTGATCCATTCTCACAGGAAAAATACAGAGAAGGCGGGGCAGACTTTTTCTGGATGGTGAGAAAATGAAAGATGATGGCCATAAATATATACAAAATCCTCATCTGGCATGTGGAAAAACTTCTTTCCCTTGGCAGCTGTGCAGCGCACAAGGGGAGATCCTTGAAGATACCTACAATTTTGCTGGAGAAGTCCCTTAGCAAGCTTATCTAGTTGGTCCTGCTTTAAGCAAAGGGACACTACTGGAAAGTACTAGAAATCTCTACCAGGTTATATTTTTGTATAAATGGCAAACCTGTGGAAAATGTCAATGCTGTGAAATATTATTCTACAGCAAATGATAGCAATGGGTCAAAATATTTTGATTCTGCTTAAAGAGAAGACTCTCAGCATTTCATTTTAGAATTGATGAAATATTTGGATTTGATTTGAACAAAGAACTCATACTGTCAGACTCCTCTCAATACAATGCTGCCAAAACACCTCATCCTGTAAATAAAAGTTCCCAAGATAAAGAATGCCCTTTTCTCAAGGTAAGGTATCCATAATCCAGGTGGAGAACTCAAATAAGACCGTGTAAGAGAGACAGGGCAGAGTAACAAGCAAACTAAAGGTCTAAAGTATTGTTATACTCATACAAAAATAAATATAGCAAGCAGAACTGGCTCAGACAGAAAAAAAATTGGCTTGCTGAAACAAGCCAGAACATTTTCATGTTGCTTGCAACGCTATGTAAGAGACAACTTTTTTTTTTTTGAAAGACAGTTGATAGGAAAATAGTGTTTTCTGAATAATTACACTGTTTCTTTCACCTTCCTTAATGGAAAAAGTCCTGAGTATATCCTGCAATATATACATTACCCTCTTACAGTGCTTATTAATGTGTCATAATTTTAACAGCTCAAGTGCATTCTAACTGTCTAACAAGAAATGTTGAAATATCTTCATCAGACTGCATAACACATAAAATGTGCTGGGCTTTCAGATCATTATTAATGCCTCCAGAACAGTTGTGACCTGTCAACACAGAAAAATTTCCTGTGTTTTTAAAGCTGAAATTGAAAAATAGAAAACCTACTAAGCTTTTAAAAAGAATTATTAGCACTGAATTTCTCACAGTACTGGAAGACCTTGGAAATTGCCACTTGACATAAATGTGAGCCAGCGTGAAGAGCAAAGCCCCTGTCAGAGCTGGCATATATGTTAAATGTAATCTGCAAGGAATTTAATCTTCTTAAGTCCCTTGTAAAATGTTTTTCAGGATGTGAAAGTAAAAATTTGATGTGCCCTTGTCTCAAATTGAAGAACAAAGAATCACTTTCCTATTTTGAAATCTCAAAAAATATTTCACATAATCAATTCCTGCTGCAAGTGATTATGTTATTATAGGGTGGAGGTTTTCTTGTGTTGTTGCATTTTTTTCTGTTAGCTTGTTTCTCTGTGGGTTTTTGTGTTGGCTTGTTGTTTTTTTTTTTTTTTTTTTTTTTTTTTTTTTTTTTTTAAGCACTGATTTATTTATCATCATTGTATTGAAGGTTTTGCTTGCTGTAAGAAATGGCCTTAAGATTCTTCATTCTGTCTTCTAAACCATGAAGTCAATCTCTGGTGCAGTGAGTACTAGCCATACCATAAGAAACCTGTGTGTTTCACAAAAATTCAACACACTTGGATGTGTGGATCTCTGTGATGTTTTGAATCTGCTAGATATCTTCTCAGTAATGGAACTCAACCAGAATTTTCTATTTATGGGGAAAGTCACTGTTGCAGAAAACCTCTGACTCACACCAAAACAAAACAGAATTTTTAGCTCAACATGTTGATGTTTTGCTTTGTATCTTTTAGGATGCAATCTCAGAGAATTCAGAGCTGTCCAGAAAAGATTTCCATATACTTTAAGGTATTAGTCTTCAGCACTGCAGTAAGAACAACAGTATTTTTCTAAATGTCTGCTGAACTGTCTTCATTTGCATTATGGAAGAGGTGTATTGGTTCTCTAAGGGTAATGTGCTACTTTGTTTCCCTTCCTAACTTCCTTGAGAAGAGAAATTCCTGTACACTTGGAGTTTGGGACAATTGCAAAGGATGAGTCAAGGCAATCGTCTCAAACATGAAGACTCTGTCAGTTGAAATCTTCCACAAAGAGAAAGCAATCCATGTGTGGTGTGTTGTAAAGTGCTTGTGCAACTTTATGTGTATCTATCATTCTTATTATCTCTCCCTCTTCTTCCTCCCTCCTTCCTTTTCTTTATACTTTCACCTTTATCTTTCCTGTCAGATAAGCCTGCATGTCTTTCTGAAACTGTATTTACCTGTGTGTGGGTTTGTACATGTATGTATTCACACTTTGCCTTTGAACAGAAGCACAAGAGCAAACCTGGTCCTGAAGACCAAATTCTATTGCCAGTGTATGCTCTGGTTTCCTGTTTCCTTAGGTCCTGACTATGTGTTTTATTGTTCTGAAGGTTTTTACATTATCTAGCACAAACACTGAATGTCAGCAGCTTTGAAGAGATAATGATATCCTAAATGTTAGGCAGACCTGACTAAAGTACTGTCTCTTGCTGCAACACGCTCATAGATTATTCTAGGACACACTGTCTTTTGTATTTGAAGCTTGTCTTGTTTTCAGACCAGTGATGTCCCCAAGACAGTGATGAAGTTAGTGCGAGATGAAGGCTGCACACTGGCTGCCTTGTGGAAGAAGAAAGCTTTGTTCTACACTGCTTATTATCAAGGGCCCTGGGGTGTCCTTTATGTAGTGCAGACAGCAGTTCTAGTCTGGCTTTTCCACACTGAATATACCTCACACTTTCTGGGCATTCTGAGGTTAAAGACCTTTGGAGAAGGTTTCTTTTTAGTAGTCAATCATCTCTCAGGACATTTACAGGAAGAAATGTAAAGGTGTGGCATAGGCCTAGAGGACTTAGTGAACTTGATCTTGCCTCCTGAACAATGCCAGCAGAACTGAAAGACAGTATGTTTTGCTTTTATTGTGTTGTGACAATCTTGCAAAGAGACAATCCTAGCAAGCTTTGTACAGTTGGGTAAGAGTTCCATTTCTGCATGGGGAAACACAGGGTTCATACCCAGGCTTGGTGTGGTAGGCATGAAGTTAGATGCTTTACAGATCTTTCAGTAAGCCTTATGCACCCAGATCTTGTACCTTGCTGGAACCCATTTGCTCTCCTTTTCTGAGGTGCTAAAGAAAATGCAGGATATAGAGGGGTCCTGTAGGTGACTTTTTTTCTTGAAATGCATAGTCATTTCAACAAGTCTGGAAATGCAGAAATTTAGAAAAAGAAGTGTATCTATTTTTGGCCTTTTGTGTTAAGAAACCCTAAGGCTGTTCAGATGCTCTTTTATCTTCTCTCTTGCGTGACTGCTAATGGTTCTTACAAGGTCACTTGGAAGTGGAAAGCAGCTGTGTTTCTCTTGGTTAAGCACTGAGACATCCTGAAAGAGACATGTAGGTGGTGTTAGTGGAATGAGGGAAGACTCCGCTGGAAAATGGGTACGAGAAAACGCATGAATCCAGAGAATAATTTCTAAACAACTCCAAAGATTCTGATTCTGGTAGTTGAAAGCTTTCCAAAATTGCATAATCATTTCAGTATATGACAACTATGGAGGAAAATAAAAGTGCCAAAAAAATGGTCTGCTGCTGTACAGCGTTTTTTTTTTTGATACCTCATCCACTGGCTGTGACATATAAAGGTCTGCTACTCTGCCTAATTTCTGTTTCTGCAGAGAAAGAAGGATATCCCTGCCTGAAGGGATATCACTGTTGTCATTCTCAGGTTGTTGTAATTTTTTGTAGCTCCAAATGAATGCAAATTTTCTTAGCAATTTAAAGGCACATAATGAATGTAAATATAGAAAACCCAATCAACAGACATAATTTCATAATATAATAAATATTGAAGGTAACTACATTTGATAACATTTGGTCAAGTGATTTACCAAATCTATTATGCATTTTCAGGAATAGAACATGAGTAAATGTGACCTCTGAAAAGCTGTACTGAAAAACCCAGCCATATTGGTGCAGGAAGGGAAACTCAGCCTGATGTCCATGTACATACTGCAGCAAAAATGTCCTTGCCTGTACCAAAATCTTTTTAGTGACTGGTTTACTGGGAGTTGAGGAAACTGAATGAAGTTCAAAGAAAGAGAAACAGAATGTATTTTTTCTTATGTAATATGAGTGGGAACTTATTTTGAGATCTTGAAATCCAGTGATGGCCTTTAGGCTATTAAACCCATTTGCTCAGAATTTGTGGTAAAATCAGTTTCAGGATGGAAGACCTGTTCTGATTTTTTTTCCTCTATGTATATTTGACTTAAAGCAGATAATATAAATAAAAGCAGATTTTAAAGAGGTACTACAGATTCTAAGTAACTTCAATTTCTGTTGAAGCATAACTTGACCTAATAGCATAAGTAAAAACCCTTTTTATGTTAAGAAAACTATGTATCATTGTTTGCTAAATAAAATGAAGATTTTTTTTCTCCATATGTTAGGTAATTGCCATAGATTCCCGATTACCAACAATTCAGTAAAAGTTGAAAAAAGACCCCAAACACATATTTGAAAAGCTAACAACTGTTTCTAAAACCAGCATGGCCAGGAGGGTGAGGGAGGGGATTCTGCCCCTTTGCTCTACTCTGCTCTGGTGAGGCCCCACCTGGAACCCTGCATCCAACTCTGGGGTCCCAGCACAGAAAGGACGTGGACCTGCTGGAATGAGTCCTGAGGAGGGAGACCACAACAGTCAGAGGGAGGAGGACCTCTTCTATGAAGAAAGGATGAGAGAATTGTGACTGTTCAGCCTGGAAAAGAGAAAGCTTTGAGATAACCTAACTGTGGCCTTCCAGTCCCTGAAGGGACTTTACAGAAAAGATGGAGAGTGATTATTGAGAAAGATATGTAGTGAATGACAGGACAAGGGTGAATGGGTTCAAACTGAAAGAGTAATTTTAAATAAGATATTGGGAAGAAATTCTTTACTGTGAGGATAGTGAGACAGGTGAAGATGTAGATACCCCATCTCCGGAAGTGTTCAGGGCCAGGTGAGATGGTCAAACTGACCTAGCCAGAGGCGTTCTCAAGGGCCCCTTCAAACTCAAACCATTCTATAATTCTGTGGTGCTATGATAAATATAAAACAAAGCTAATGCGAGCCTACAGTATTATGTCCTACTTTTTTATCCAGAGGATTCTGCTCCATTATGTTGACCCAGTCCAAGAGGAACAACTAAACTGTCTTGGGGCCAAAGTCTGTCATTGTTCCCCAGTGTAGCTGTCTAAGAAAACTTGCCCAAAATCATAGAAATACCATTTGAAATGTTATGAATTCCTAGAAATGATGAAGAATGGATCAAGCTTCAAGAAAAGAAACTTAGAAAATCATTCTGCAATAAAGACAGTGGGATATTGGGATGGAGTGGTGAAAGGATGATGAAAGTCTGGCTGGAGAGTAGGTTAACTACATGTCTTTCAGAGGAATGTCTTACATAGAGCCAATGCTCATGATTTCAGAGTGGGAGACAAGCAGTCACAACACTCCTGTGTCTCTTTTAAATATTTCTGTAGCACAATAATTTGAGAAGGCCATAAATATTTTAATTTCATGAGTACTAAATCAGATTCATAACTAAACAGACTTCAATAGGGAGCTTAAATTACTCTGTTGAAAAGTATTTGGAAGTTCTACCCCTCAGAAAAGTCATGTCCTGAACTTGTGTTATAAAAACCCTAAGGCCAAACCATACCTACCAAACCACTACTTCCTCAGGGGACCTCATTCCCTGTCCCCACAAAGAACTATGCAGGAATTGGGGTTTGTGTGCATGTTTGTGCTGTGTATGTTGATGGGAATAGGCACATGGGAGTACTTGCTCATAAGCATTTGGATATTTATGATGCCAAGGATACAAGGAGGGAAGGAATTGATCTCTCTTGTGGAACAGTGCCCTGTGGACAAAGGTGACTAAGCCCAGACAGCAGGCCAGCTGGACACAGACATTTCTGAAAAGTCAGCAGCTCCTGGTAGCATGTTGAATGCCCTCATACTGTGAAAGACTTCAGCTCTTAAGAAAAGGTAAGTGCCCACCAGAGGAGTTTGTATAGCTCCTAAAGATGACTTAGTTCACTTGTATTAGGATGACAGCCTGAACCTCTGCCCCCACTGAACTTTGATGTATCTCTAAACTGAAACATTTCTTACAAGGGAAAGTTTCAAACAAATCCTATCCATGCTACCATAGCTCAGAAATAATTAAAACCCCTCTAAATATCAGCTGCTCTTGTCAGGTTGCATTTATTCCTGGAACTGTTCTTGTCTCTGCTAGGCCAGGCATTTAACAGAAGCTGATGATGCCACAAGAATAACTGATAAATCAAGAAGATTCCTAAAGCTGTGGACAAAAATGAAGGTGGTCAGAGAATTAAAAGCGATGAAGAAACTGTCATATTCATGGAATTAGAATTCTTTTTCCCTGACCACATCACAAGAAATTCTCAAAGATCTTCTTTGAAATATGTACCTAGTGACAGCTGCATCTGTCATCTTTATGTGCTGACTGCATTGAAAATCTTCTTATGAGTACAAGTTACATTCATAAGGGCAAAAAGAAACAGCAATTACTATTTTGCTTTTTACAGTCAGTTTTTAGATTTCAATTTGATTTTAACAAATATTACAGTGATGCGTGATACATTATTAGAGATAATAATAGTTCTGTTATAATTTCCAGTACAAAGTCTGATTTTAAGGAAATTAACTCTCCTATACATATTTATACTGGGTATATTCTTGATAAAAGGAATCCTGAAGGAGTAGCAAAAGGAATGTAAATAAAGTTATTCTTATGCAGGTGTAGTGATGAATTACAGCCTGCTTCCAACTGTCTAAATGATTAATAGTGCTTCTGTCACGCTGTGTGAGCTCAGGTAGACACATTATTGTAGGATAATGCTCAGTGTAGAACTGCTGAATTAACAGTGCTAACCTCATTAGACAACAAAGAGGTTTTGGGGGCACATCTAGAGCTGTGGTGCTGATACACTGGTGTTCTGGTGACCAGAATCACAGCTCAAGAAAAGGCCAATCAAACAAATCAATGGGGGCTAGAGAGAGGCAATGAACAGGGTCCCTAATCCAGCAGCAATGCCATTGATGAAATTAACTATGGTTCAGTCTAGTTTGTACCATACTGAACAAGAAATGTGTAACTGAAGCTAATAGATTCTGTCCCCTCCCAAATTATGTGTTACTGCTGTCCTCTCAAGTTACAAGTGTACCATTAAGACTAGAGTAATAAAGTCAGGCTTGCTCCCCAGAAAAGCGGGTAAATTAAGTTGTAATACTTCTTCCAACACTTATTCCTGTTGTTTGTTTTTTTTTTTTTTTTTGCATTCCTGTTAAAAACACATTTACCTTCATTCCCCAGGCAGTTACTATTCAGAGCCATTTAATTAAGCCAAACAATAATAAATGAAGTGTTAAGAGCATCCTTAAAGTAGCAGATCTTTTTCTAGCCTAAGTGAAATGTGCGAGCAACAGGGTGACAGAGAGCAGTTCATATGCCTTCCGCTTCAGAGATTCGATAGGCTGAGGCCTCCAGAACTGCAGACAGCACATTCCTTCTTGCAGGAGTCAAGCACTGCATCAGAAGGGCACTCCAGCTTTGATCAGAGCTATAGACTTTATTTTGTATTGTACAGAGCTGGCTTATCATCTCTAAGGAGGCAACAGGTGGTCAGAATCTGTGCTGATGCATATGACTAACTGGATGTGTGCTATCAGACTGTTACCAGCACTACAAATCAAGTAGATGGATGTCACCCTACACAATGTCTATGTCCACTTTCACATATGTGGGCCACAGTCAATCATCTGAGCTGCCAGACTCAAAGTTAATTCAGATGTTGGGATCTAGAAATGGCTAGATCTCAAAGTCACCTGAGTAAGATTTGCAACAAAGCAATCCAGAACTGCATTTCTGATGGCTTTGCAGACTTATAGGATCCATTGAAAAGCATCTTTATGCCTAGGACTTTCACAAGAGATTCTCATTGAAGAAGAAAAAATTAACAAAGGCTGTCTTATTTTCAAGGACAGAAATTAGCAGATATACCATTCTATTCTCTGATTTTTCTCTATGCTAAGCCAGTGCCTACAGACCAAGTCACCAAGCCAACCACAAATGGTAGCAAAAACTGCTCATCAGGCACAATAAAACTGCCTCTTGAAGGCACTGCTGTAAGTATTGGGAATTTAGTCTTTCCAGTGGATTGCTATATTGTTGGGTAATGTCCACTTTTTTCATGTCTATGCAGCTTCCTATCTCTAGGTAGCTATCAAGAACCTGCTATGCCTCTCGTAGTAGCTGATTTTCTTTTCTGTGTCAGGAGAAAAGTAGTTTTGGAGTTCAGCAAAAGTGATTACACTCTTGAAAAAATTGAATCTGCATCCTGTTGACTTCCAGGTTAGAAACTTCCAGAATGTCTGGTATCATTAGTCACAACAATGATGAGTCATAAGATTTTGTTTCTGAATTAAGCGCTCTGTATTTTGAAGGGAGGTATCTTTTCCTTGCATCTTAAACAGTAATGCTCCTATGAAGGATAATAAAGCCACAAAAGTCATACTCTTTTATTTTTGTATCATAAACCAAGCTCTTTTTGTCCACTCCTCACAACTACCTTTGAGTGAATATGTTGCTCCTAGTTCAAAGTTTGAACAGGCTCAGTGCAATGTTTCCGCTGACTTCAGCAGTTCTTGCTTCAGCCTCTATATTTGGAGCTTAGTTTCTAAAAAAACCCCACTGGCAAGGTTCTGTCACTCAAGACCATTTCCTCCCATCTTCTTTCCCTCAAGAATGTTTTTTTAAATTGACTAAGATCCATTCACATCAAGAAGAAACTTGAATGTGAAGACAACAGAGAAAAATAGTGCCATTAAAGTGTTACATCTGGTTCAGTCTTTGGGTCTTTTACTGTGCAGAGTAGTGTTTCTAGAGGATCAACTAATTGCCACAGAAGTAAAGGAAGACAGAGAACTTTGGGCCATAGATAAGCAATGGTTGCCTCCACTCCGTGCAACAGTCAGCACAAACAGATGATCTGCCCAGCACCAGGTGGGACAGAAGAGATGCATCTGCCCCTGAGACAGATGCCATTTATTTGATGAGAAAGGTTGCTGTACGACAAAATGTAGACCTACATATCTAGACCAAAAGTGCTCTACTTCTAGACTTTGAGACCCTGTGCATGTCCTGAGGGAACAAATCTTCATAAATCTTCAGAAAGAGAAGACTTTATAGGATTCATCAAATCTTGGTCTTTCCAGTTTGGAACTCCAAAAAAGAACTCCAAGGCCCATCTAGGAACTTCCTCTAAAAGAGATGCTCAAGAGCCAGTCCTTGTGGAAAGGTCTGTCCAACAGTTTCAATTAAAGTGGGTAATGAACAAAGAGGCTGTGACATGACATGCATACTACTACGGAAACTGAATAATTTGTGTTAAATTATTCAGGGTTTTTGCCACCAAGCTTGCATTTTGCTGGGCTTGTATGAGATGAGTTCCAGGAACACATTTGCAAAATGTTTCTGCTTCACATTTAGAAGTTTGACTTGTGGCACTGCTTTGAACTTTATTGATTCTGCTTCACACCTGAGAAAGAAGTGTGTATACCCAAAATCCAAAGCATATAACACAAATTGAAAATATTTCTCCTCCTCCACTTCTTTCATCAATGACCCTTTTGCAGAGCCTGATCCAAGGGAGTCCCCCACAGCTACAGAAGCAGGAAGGTTTTTTCTGTGAAGGCTCAGGTGGAAATTCCAATTGCTGATGGAATTTTCATCTTTGCACCTGCACTAGTAATAACCAAATTCTTTCTCTCTCTTGGTTTTATGTGTGCTCTTTAATATGACATTAATTCCATTTTGTTGAGAATCTAAGAATAAAATTAATTTTCTGTTTTTGCTAAAATTCATTTGTGCCTAATAAACACCACTAACAGTGAAAGATATTCTTGTACAGAGATAATTGTGTCACAGAAGAGAGTTAAGAAACAGACAGAAACTTTTCCATCTTTCAAAGGTTATGCCCATGTCTCAATAATCACACATGCCCTGAGACTGCCTAATTGATATTACTGAAACCACAGCTAGCAGGACAAATTGTATTTCTGATGTATTAATGTAAATGAAATTAGAAACTCAAAAAGTCAAAAACCCGTTTCAGTTCACGCACAATTAACCCTTACTCCTATTTCTGCATCTTCAGTAGCTAATCAACGTATTCTTTTCCTTTCATACAGACAGTTTGATGAGACCAATGAATGCATAAGAGAAATCCCCATACTAGCATTCAAAGGAAGATATAGCCTTGGAAAAGGAGGCAGAGTTGTCAACTGGAATTTTTTTCCCTGTAAAACTCAGCTTTGTGATTGGCTCTTTTCACTATTGAGATTAATAAAATATGGTAATGGTATTCTTTAATGAAGGTGCCCTCTTCTTTCTTCAGTTGCATGTATTTCATTTACATGTAAAACTGCTGTTCAAATCCTGACCTAAAATGCTCTGTTTATCAAGATCATATTTCTTGCACTTGCTTTATGTTTGATGTAGTGAGGTTTTTATCTGATCTGACCCCACTTTCTTCTTCGCACTAGTGAATTTACAGCTTTCCTAAAGATGGCCTAAACACATTCACAGGTAAGGACCAGCCTTCAGAAATCTGAAAACCACCTTCTGCAAGGCAGTGTATCTCAGTGGTCAGGTCCTGACCCCAAGAACTTCTTGAGGATTGCCTGAAGGATGTTCAGGTACATGTGATATTTCACAGAGTGGGGCACACTTGACAGCCACTCTCCTAATTTGAAAGTTACCTGCATCACCAAGAAGTTGCAAGCATGTGTGCCTTGAGATGTTATCTCTGTTGGACACGCAGATGCTCCCATCTTTTAAAGGCACAACCTGTTAGCTTCTCTTGAAGATGTCTCTGAGGCCTGCTATTGGATAAGACACCAGAACAAGGGCTGGATCATGAGCCTAAAGTGAGAATCTGTGCTCTAAGTGCTTTTCCTTGCCCCTCACTAAAAAGCCCTGGCACCTGTGGGTGCTTTACTAAGTGATGTGTATCCGAAACACCTGAGGCCATGGAGGGAAGTGAACCTATACACTTGAGCTGTTTTGACTAACTAGAAAGAACTAGCTTTGAGACAAGTGCAAACCAAGTGTGGTAACCGTGATTAACCTCAGATACACACTGAATTTGCTGGGTGGTAAGAAAAATGTATCTGTGGCTTTAAGGCTTCAGCAGTTTGTGCCTTCATTCTTATAATCTCTTCCGAATGTTGGAGTGCTGAATCAGCTGGGCAGGAGGTGTACAAGATGATGAATGACTGATTGGCTGCTCCCTGGATTTTCCCAATATCTCTCTTAACCTTAGGGAAAGAAAGACCTGGAATACAATGGACACTGTTAACCTGATCAGACTTCTTCCAGGAAGGGGCAGTGGAGCTGTAGGAGGTGGTGTTCTGAAAGCGAAGTGGTATTTCTACAACTTTCCAAAAGTTAAAGAACTTCCCATTTTCCATATATAATGTTACTGGAGGTCTGATTGGTGGACAGTTCACTTCTGGACTTCATTTTGTCATTGTGTCTGGTCTTCATATGGGAAATGTCTTAGAAGATGAGGTAATCTGAATTGTCATTCTTGAAGATTGTCTGTACTAGAAGACTGATTTTTCTTCATTAACAGGTGTAATGAAGAAGCCTGGTTAACTGGCAGACATGCAACAAAATACTGGTAATCCCTCAACTAACAACTGCCATATCCAAGCACTCAAAGCAAGCAGTTCTGTATTCTTCACCTTCCTGTTGGCATCAAAGTTATTTTTTTCTTCTGGATTCTTCTGCTAGCCACTTACCATAATTTTTATCAGTTTAATAAAATATTTGGGACTCTTTCCCTTCACTGATTCAGATCGGCACCACAAGTCAGTGTCCTTCAAAGGAAAAACTTCACCATTTGTCATTTGACCTTTAGTCTGCCTGACAGATGCTGGTTCTTCATTTCATACTTTCCTCTGTTTGATGCCAGGAAACTTTGAGCAGGGGCCTGTGCTACAAATCTGCATACAGCTGATTATGATCCTGCTTTCATTATGACATACTCCCATTCCCAGGCTGTTTCTTTGTCTTGAGTATTACATTTTTCAGGTTTTTTAGGTTCATAATCAGCTGCTTGCTTGTGTTTTCCTGTGCTAGCTGAAAATCACATGACTTAGAGCTATTGTCACTAAGTCTAAAAATGCAGTTGTCTTCACACAGAATCCCTCAGAGCTAGGAAAGAGTCAGGCCTGTAAACTAGCAGCAATTAAAAGATGGAAGATTTTGATTCCCTCTCTTGGCTGTAGTGGAGAAGGAAGTCCATACATTTATGATAAACACTTTAAATATTATAGATTTTGCAAGTGAAATTAAAAGCACATTTCATTTAATGCTTTTTTTCCCTTTCCCTTTTCTTCCTCAGAGTGTCACTACAAAGAAAAGGGTCTTTGATTGCTTTAACTGCATTTTCATATATTAAGATTTCATTTCAAGTGTAACACTAACTTCCCTGTGTTTCTGATGCTTGTTTCTGCATAATTACACCATCTGTGCAATTTAATTCACTAATGTGTACTCTGCCCTTTAATGCCTTTTAAATGTCACTCATGTGGGAATTCAAAGTGTACTTTAACACCACAAACGACCTGATGGCTTAAAATTGAGGTGTTTTTCCCTGCTGCTGCTTTATAAATGAACAATTAAGTTACTTAACAACTGGTCTCAGAGCTGACTTCCCTCTAAATTTGCTTGCAAAGGGAATTAATTTGGTCTTAATTTCTAGAGCAGCCCTTTCTCGAGCACTGCCTTCCTTTAGATTTGTGCAAGCCATTAGACTGCTTCTGGTCAGCTTACCAACACTGTGGAATGAGTTGGGGGTGTTTTCAGACTGTCCTGGTACAATGTTAAGTGTAGGACTACAAAACATGTATTCTCTCATCCACAATCTAAATAGACTGCAAGCGTTTTTAGGGTAGAATTTGACCTATGTCATGGAGAAACAAGTCCTTCCAGTAATGAAAGTGGCCTCAGGATATTCTGAGAAGAAAATCTCAAGGACAAGAGAATGTTTAATACTGCAGTGGCAGCTGCAGATAGCAGCAAGTGTTTTGTTCCTGTATTAATCTCTCTCTACCAATAGATCTGCTTGTGAATTCTCTCTCTGTTGGGATGAACTTTTAATGAGCTTGACTTTTGCTCATACATATATAGTAATATACATATTTATGTATTTTTAAAGTCTATGAGGAAAGTAAAATAAATATTTTTGATTGTTTATAATAACAAGAACACTTCCAACCCAAGCATTTGTTGCCTCTTTATTATGTGACTCCATGATCTCTGCCATGGGACAAATACCTCTCATGCCAGCTGAACAAAAGAAGATCAGATGGGCTCCTTTCTTCCATTCTTTGCTCAGCTGGCATGCATTCTCATGCTTGCTACCCTCCTTTGGACACATTTTAATATTTTTTATCTCCTTCCTATATTGTGAAGCCAAAACCTGCTCACAACACTTGATGTGAAGCTGCACCAATCTGAGTATCACTGCTTTGGACTGGTTAAATACAGTGTGCTTAATGCAGTACTTAAAGCACTTTTGGGCTCCAAGGGCATATTTTGACTCACATAGAGCTAATCATCAAGGAAAACCCCTAATTCCCTTTCTGCAGTGCTGTACTCCAGCCTCTAGTCTCCAAAACAGATGTCTGGGATTACACCACTGCAAGAGATGAATCCAGGCATTTATCTTTGTTAAATGTATATTTTTGGTGAATCCTAGCACTCTAATCTATCAAGATCTCTCTGTAAGACCACTCTATGCTCAAGGCAATCCACAGTTCATCCTAGCTTAGTATCACGGCAAACCTGCTTAAACGCCCTAAGCTTCAATGTCCAGGTCACTGACAAAAACATCAAAGAGAACAGAGCCTGAAATTGAGCCCTGGGGATCACTACTAGTGACTGGTCAGCAGGTGTTACCCTGCTTGTTACACCACTTTGAGCCAGAGGCTTCAAGGCAACTGTTCATGCAGTACGTGGATGCTGGGGACTTTGTCGAGAGGGACACAGTGGAAGTCAGAGTCAAAAGCCATTCAAAAATAAAACCCCACACATCCACTGCCTTTCATTTGTCCACTAGATGTGAGACCCTTTCATAAAAGGTTGTTAAGTTAGCAAGGTATGAGTGTCCCTTCACAAACCCATGGTTGCTTTGACTAACAACTGCATTTCCTCTAAAGTGCTTTTCAATAATTCCCAGAATAATACTCTCCATAATTTTTCCAGATACTGTACTAAGATGGACAGGCCTGTAATTACCAGGATCTTCTTTCATACCCTTCTTGAAAATAGGAATAATATTTGGTAGTTTCCTGTTGACTGAGACCTCTTCAGATTCACAAGACTGTTGATAAATAATGATGTCCTGCTATACCATCACAGCCATGTCTTTCAGTATCCTGGGATGAATCCCACTGGGCCTCATAGACTTCTGTACATTCATCTGCATCAGAAAATTCAGTACAAGCACAAAGCTGACTGGGAGCATATAATTGCCACAGTTGTGGTCCTCCACCTGAAGCTCACAAGGCCCTCCATTGGTGTTAGAGAAAGATGTGAAGAAGGAATGAAATGTCACTGCTTTATCTTTATCTCTGTTTGTGAGGTGACCAAACTCCTTATGCAATGGACAATTTTTTTGCTGTTAAAATACAAACACTTTAAAAAGCCATTCTGTCATCTACCATAGCATGTCTGTCTTCAGCTCCAGTTGAGCGTTGGCCACGTGGCAACTGTGACTACTGGCATCTCAGTAGTCCTCCTGTGCAGCCTAAATATTCTTCCAAAGACTGTACAATTTTTTTTTCCCCTCCATGTTCCAGAAGGAAATTCATGTCCAGTGTCATTTGCTTTAACTTTTACATGTACTTCTGATCCTACATTCTCAAAAGACAGCTCTTAAAACTGACCAGAATTTATGGACCCCAATGCCCTTGAAAACCAGTTACTAGGGGACTTTTCTAGATAGTTTCATGAGCAATCTAAAGTCTACTGTTCCAAAAGCTGTGGTAGTAGGTCTGCTGACAGTTTTCTACATACCTCCAGTCTTTAAAATTAACATTAACCATTTAATGATCACAGTAGCCAAGTCAGCCACTGATCATCACAGCACCCACAAGACTGTTTTATTTACAAACAACACAACTGGTAAGTTGAATTTGCCCATAAGAACAACTGATCTAGAGGCTTTCCTTAACTCTTAATCAAATAATCATACATCACTGTCATCATCCTGGCTGGATGACCTGTAGTAGACCCCCAGAATGCCTTCCACTTTGTTATTCTATTCATTTTTCTGGTATTCTTTACCCAGAAAGTCTCAACATGTCCCCAGCTGCAAGTACTGTAAAGTACAACCCCTGCTGTACACTGAGTGCTATCCTTCCTCTTCAACATCCCTGCCTATCTCTACTGAAAGGCCTGTTACTGTCCATCATAGTATTCCAGGCACAGGACCCTTCCCACAAAGGCTCACTACTTATACCACTGAGATAACCACAGTTGCCTCTCCAGTAAAGAACTTGGCTGAGGAAGAAGGAGAAAATAATAACGACTGATTTTGGAGGCTGGCAATCAATCTGAAGATAAAGACTGATGGCCCAAAGACTAGAAGAGCCATGAGAGCTGGGGAAGAGTCCTGGTTATGGAGAGGTGCTGCACAGCATGTTTGCGGTGGGGCATCTATATGACCTTCCTGCTGCATCTGTGAAACCTTGTGTAGGGAGGACTGACCTAGAGATAGAAAGGCTCATTTTACACTATAAAAGAATCCCCTTTTCCCTGAGGTTTCTCTCATGTGCTTCCAATGAGACATGACCAACTAATGATAGATACTATCGATCTTTTACTTTCACTGTCATTTGACCTGATCAGTCTACCTTCATTCTTAGTACTTCCCACATTTTTCCCCTGATTCACTGGAGACCTTGCTATGTCCAGGAGGAATTTCTTTTCCTTTCTTTAGCCACAAGCAGTTGGAGAATATTACATTTTCAACAGTGTTGACTCAGACTAAATCCAGACCTGTAAACTCAGCAAATAGCAGTTTGGCACACATAACTGTCTCACCATTTTCAAAACATTTTGCATGTATCTTGCTCTAAAATAATGTTTGCAGTGGTGCATGCTTTATAGTTTTCATACTTCCAGTCTCTCTCATGATTTTTCTTTACATTAGTACTTCTGAAGGGATCCAGAAAATAGGGATAAGCTGTGTCTCAGGTAGTTCTTCAAAGCTGTGAACATGATGTCATGCAAAAGAGAGATTGTTCATATCCAGGTTGTAGCACCAAGGTATGGCCATTTCCAGTTCCTTGGGTAAGAAGATTGGAACATTGAGTAATGGGATAGATAAGTTGTTCTCTGTCCTCAGTGGGAAAAAAGAACTAGAAACGTGTTTTAAGAGCCACAAGATAAATTTAATTCATGAAGGCATTAAGATAAACTTTCTGGTGGCAAATAGATTTCTGTTTATGCCACTTGTGTTTAGAATTCTCCAGATGCTCCTCCAGCCCCCAAATCACACTTGAGCAAAGCCCTTACTTTCTGGATCCTGAATGAGTGCAGCAGCAGCTTCTTTCATCCTGATCAGAAGTCTACCCTGATTTTCCAGAGGAGCACTCAGACAATTGCATAAACCAAATAATGTGTTAGGATTAATGAAGGTGTAAAAGAGCATAGAAAACTATGTTTATTCACTCTATGCTGTGCATAAGCTTTGTGTGATAATCAAGAGAATATTAAGACTATATATTTCATATTAATTATGATAAAGCAAGAGCACAATTTGATTAATGTTAGCAACTTAGTTTTGCCAGGTGATCTACTTGCTTAGAAAATAAATAACCAGAACCTAATAGCCTTGGGGCAGATTTAATTCATTCTTGTAGAAAAATATTTTAATCCTACTTACTGGTAGTCAAAATAATAATCATGTTACATACAATTCACAAATGTGCTGTCAAAGCAAACAGGATTGTAATTAAAGACTATCCTTTCAGGGAATTTTATGACATCCCATGATAAACATAATTAAACTTCTTGGGAAGTTGAATACTTAAGCTGAGTTAGAATTAGCCTGTGAGATATCAAAAATGCTGCAGCTGAGGTATGAAAAAGAACTTTGGATCTGTGACAGCTGGAAACAAGGCAGACTTGTACAAAAAATTCCTTTTTCCTGGTATTTCTCTTATCCCTTTTGTCAAATCAGAGGAGAAAACTTTTATTCTTGTGGACGTCTTCCCATCAAGAGAATTATGTATGGTGGAAAAAAATTTAAACACTGACAGTTCGTGCTGCCTTGTTATGAAAAGTTCGAGCTTCAGCCAATCCACAGCTTCATGGGAAAGCCATTTCAATTGAGATTCTTATTTGGCCTCATCTCTGTGAGATACCCATGTGCTGCAAAATGGACCTTAAAAGGATCCTGAGAGACCATCTCCATCACTCATCCTGAACAGACACCATTTTAAGGAGTACTACTTTTTCCCACTGTGCTGTCTCAAAAGCTGGACAAATCTTTCCTGCTACAATGCAGAAAAAGACACCAGCCAGATTCTGATCCTCCTTGAACTGATAGCTGAAATAAGCTGCTAGCTGCAAGTCCACCTAAGACTAGATTACCACCTCAAGAATGAAAAGGTTGTGAGAAATAAACACAAGAAGGACTGGCTTCTTTGAGGAGTGAGGATTGAAAGTCTGAAGTTCACGGAAGTTTTCTTTGGTTTCTTTTAATAAGCAGGATTGAAAAAAAAAAAATCATTCTGTAGATGAAAAGAGCATTGCAGAAGAATGAACCAAGCCCCCTGGAGAGGCTGGCTGTCAGAGCTGTTTTGTTGCTCAGCAGATACTCATAGCCAAATGGAAAGTTACCAGATACTCATAGCCAGTGGAAAGCTGGCTTTCCACTACAAACTGCCAGTGTTTATCTATCACTCTCAAAGAACTGCCAGAGGTCCCTGAGCCACCACGCTTTATGGGCTTCTCTTCTCAGTCTAGCATTGATCATTAAGAAAAGTGTGTGATAGGAAAACAGTAGATAACCTTGTCCATATCAGAACTTCTTTGTCTTGCCTTTCCTGTGCAGTGGTGGAGCAATGCTGAAAATCCAGAGCTCTCATGTTGCAGGCCTTTTGTGAGGTTGTGATCTTGCTCCTAATAGGCTGCTTTTCCAGTTCAAAACTACATCAGTTTCTCATCTGAACCATGTTACTTAAGGGTTTCTGGTTATTGTTGTTTGTCATTGTTGATGAAACTTGGCATCACATAGATGAAGCAGCAGAAAAAATACATAGTTCGTATAAATTTCTGCTTTTGCTCTACAAGACACTGTCCAATTATGTAACACATTTTTTTACTAGTGGCTTCATATAAACAGAAGATTAACCACAGTTTGAAGATCTATTTCTGTATTAATTCAAAATAGTTAATGGTCTTAAGTCACAAAAATGTAGGCTAAGATTTGCATACCCCCTCTAGCTCTTAAATGGAAATATTTAAGCTCCAGTGAGAGTCCCAGCCACATGTATTGAGTATGAAAGATAAGGGGCACTAATCTTGAAAATGTAATTAATAATCTCGTTTGGATTAATTAGTTGTACATTACCCAAAAAGCATATTTAATGTAATGACACTGTAATTGGAGTTTGACTCCTTTGTAATCACATCCTGTCATCTGATGCAAGTGCTGGCTCATCTTCAAAGCCTTTTCTAAATACATATTTTACTATAGATTTGGTGTTGCTAGAAGCCTGGGCCTTTCTACTCTGTTTTTGCCTAGCAAAACCATTATCTGCTTTGCATTCTGTCTCTCCTAGAATCTCCAGTACTAGAATGATTAGACTAAATTGCCATTCTGGTTTGCCAGAGCTTCAGTCTGAATGAGGGTCAGCTGTTAAAAGCTGTAGCCCAGTGGTGTAAGAGCTTTGGCACCAAGAAGGGTGGAGAAGGAGACCTGACCCTTGGCACAGTCTTCATGTGAAGACTCACGGTGCTCTGAGGGGGAGGAGCAGCAAGCTGGAGTGAGCTCCTTCTTATACTAGCACTGGGCTTATGGGGATCCCTGGGAATCAGCAATCCAAGCAGGAAATCTGCTCTGTTCAGGAAAGGCTGAGATCCCTTGCTGCAGTTGGCGACTTGGTTCTCCAAAAGGACAACAAAGCAGTGGCCTGCGCAGTGTAGGGCTGGTTTGGAAGATGCTGTTGCTGCCTGCTCTTTAAATGGAAATGAGAATGCTACTAGCATGAGACAAAGTGCCTATACCAGGTCCAGTTGCTCCTGCCAAGACCTGTTGGATGCAGGTCTCTACAGAGCTGATAAGGAGACCAGGGTACATTTTTCTGTCATGGGTTCTGAGTAGCCTGGAAGAGCCGTAATTCTCCACATTTCCCCTATGCATAACCCTGTAGAATTTAAACATACTGATATTGTGTTTGACTTTCTAAAGAAATTGTTCAAATTACCCAACTATGCACTTCAATCCACTCTTAAATCCACTTCCTTAGTCACAGCATGCAAGTACCTTTTGAATGTTGTTTTGTTTTCCATATTTGAACCAAGTCCGTACACAGTAGTGCACACAAATCAGGTGATGTAAAATTGGTTTTGGTTCCACATGCTCAGTATCTCAGTCTTCTCCAAGGTGTTAATGGTCTTGAAGGATGGTATGCCCTCCAGAGGGACCTAGAGAAGCTCAAGAAGTGGGCATGTGAGAATCTCATCAGGTTTCATAAGAATAACTGCAGGGTGCTGCATTTGGGTCAGAGTACCAACACAGGCACCAGCACAGAATGGGGAATAAAGGGATCAAGAACAGCCCTGTGAGAAGGACTTGGGGGTGCTGGTGGGTGAGAGGTTGGACATGACCCAGCCATGGGCACTCCCAGTCCAGAAAGCCAAATGTGTCCTGGGCTGCATCCAAAGAGGCGTGGGCAGCAGGAGAGGGATTCTGCCCCTCTGCTCTGCTCTGGTGAGGCCTCACCTGGAACCCTGCACCCAGCTCTGGGGTCCTCAGTCCTCAGCACAGGGAGGACATGGTCCTGCTGGAGTGAGTCCAGAGGAGGGACATCAAGATGATCAGTGGGATGGAGTACCTCTCATATGAGGAAAAGCTGAGAGAACTGGGATTGTTCAGTCTGGAAAAAAGAAGGTTACTTGTGGCCTTTTAGTACCCAAAGAGAAACTTAACAAAAAAGATGGAGACAGACGATTAACAAGGTCACATAATGACAGGACAAGGTGGAATGGTTTCAAACAAGAAGAGAGCAAGTTTAGATTAGGTATTAGGAAGACATTCTTTACTGTGAGGGTGGTGAGGAACATGTCCAGGGAAGTTGTGGATACCCTACCCCTGGAGGTGTTCAAGGCCAAGTCAGCTGGGTCTCTAAGCAACCTGGTCTAATTTAAGATGTCCCAGCAGAGGTTTGTGACTAGATGATCTTCAAGGTCTCCTTTGAACACCAAACCATTCTGTGATTCTATGAAGCCAGGCTCTAATCTGGAACATACTCTGAAACATGAGATTGTCTCCTCACAGTCCTTCATCCACACCAATGAACTGCTTTGGAGAGCTGTTGAGCATCCCTGTCTATGGGAAAGAACGTCTGGTGAATGATGCTACTTAAAACTTGATCTGTTCATTCTAAGCAGGATGCTGGCAAAATGTACTGAAGTTCTTTATGAAGGGGAAGAAGGGACTAGGCCTTATTTATAAGAGAATGTTTGAATACTATTTTTTGTCTTTGTGTAACATGACAGAATGAGGTACGAAACACTTCTGTGTCCAGTGTGTGTGCCCTGTCTATCCAATAACTCAACAGAAGCATACACATGGATAAAATTGTCAGGGACGAAACATTGTATTTAGGAATGTAGAATTTCTGCAGAGTGTTGCATACAGAAAAGATTGTTTGTGTCAGGTTCTTTCTCATGCAGTGGTGTTTATGCCATTGTAAATTAGTTTGTTGTGACTAGCAAACACACCTACCTGGGAAGCACTGAACTTAAAACCTTCACTGGAACATGATTTGAGCCTCTTACAGTGCTTGGTGAGTTGGAGATGAGTAGGGAAGCAGAATAGTTTGTCATTGTCAGAAGAAGGGAACAAGGACTGAATTCTCTGTCCTCGCAGCTACCTGTGTAATGCAAGGTGTTGGAGAGTATAAGCACAGGAATTGAGGGAGTAATGTGGACAGTGGCAATGGACAAGTGGACGAATGAGACTTTTGACTTCTGTCACACCTCTTAGAGTACAGATACTCCTCCCCAATTGCCTACAGTGTCCTACTGCCCATGGACAGCTTCTCCAGTGCAATCTGTCTTCCTAGATGTACACTACAGCATGACAAAAAACAATGGTAATTGAGAAAGTCCATTTCTGTCCTGGAAGCAAGCTGTTCCATTTCTTGATAAAACCCTGTATTGTGGATTAACCCCACAACTGCTTGCTTGCTCACTCTTCTCCCAGGAGGATAGGAAAGAGAATCTGAAGGATAAAAGTGTTAAACTCATGAGTTGAGTTAAAGACAGTTTAATAGGAAAAGCAGAAACTGCCTGCTCAAGCAAAGCAAAGCAAAATAAGAAATTATTTTCTAATTCTCATTAGAAATTACTCAGCCATTTCCAGAAAAACAGGTCTTTAGCATTTTTTACAATTAAATCGGGGTGACAGTTAATTGGGATGACAAGTGCTGTAACTCTGAAATTGCCACTTTCTTCCTTTTTTCCCCTAGATTTTTTTGCTGTATGTAGTGCCATAGGGTATGGAATATCCCTGTGGTCCCTGGGATCAGCTGTTCCAACTCCTTGTGCAACCCCAGCCTGCTTGCTTGTGGGATGGCGTGACAAACTGAAAAGTCTTTGAAGGTTGTTGTCAATGGGTGGTTAAGATTGCTTAAAGAACCTGTGTCCAAAGCATCAGCAAAAGAAATTTTATAACAAATTTGTGAGACCATGGCAAATTTGCTCTGTTACCACATAGATAAAGCACACAAAGGAGAGCTAGATTAGAATCAATCCGGAGTGACACACAACAGAGATTGGGGATGCAAAAGGGTGAGGATGGAGAATATAAGGGTTCAGAGGGGGAAGGGAGACACTCCCACTCATTCGCAATGTTCACAATGGACCCCTTCACAAATCTACCCTTGGAATTGCTCAGTGCTTTATGTCTAAAGGATTTGGCAGCACTTAATCAGTGAGTGATTTAACTCTTACAGAATGATTCTGTAAAATTTGCCACAACAGTAACTTAATTTTGCATCTAAGATGGCAACATTGCTGCTACACTTGCTATAAAATGTTGAAGTCAGTTTTCACACATGCACACAGACACAGACATGTATATATTCAAATATTCATGTGTGTGTGTATGTGTACAAATCACCTGTTTAAAGCCCCCTGGAGTTTGGTGAAATACACACTGGATGCCTTAGCATCTCTCAGTGGGCAAAGACTTCAGCCTCAAGGAGGGGGGGACCAGCCCAGGCCCTACTGTCAGTTTTTGATGAGGCTCCTTTGAGCTCTCAAACCTGTGGGTTGGTGAGCACTGAGAGGCACATCCTGCTCCGAGGGAGGTGGTGGCACAGTCACTGCAGGCATGGGACCTCAAAGGGCCTCCTGTGGGACCCTGTTCATAGGGTTGTGAGAGGCTTGGATTTAGACTTAAATTTCCATCCTGGAATCAATCCAGGTCAGCAATTTTTCTCAAAAGTCCAGTAACAATAATATTATTTTACTCCAGCTGTGATTCAGTCATTTCCAAGGCTATTCATTAGAAAACAAGTTTGTTAGGCAACAGAAGGTCTGAGGAACAGGCAGTGCTATTGATATGCTCAAGGGGAGCTTTAGGATCCACAGCCATTAATTAGGACCAAGGCCTAACAAGAATTCCTGAGATCATAGAGCAGCCTGAGGAGATGGGGGGGAATGATCACAACACTTTGCAAGCACTGCTCAGCAATAATGAAAACATTCCTATCTGACAACAGACTTTTGATCACAAATCTGAAACATAGCACCACATGAGCTCCTACAAGGAAAATGAACTCCACAGCCAAAACCACTACTCCCTACTTGCTTTCTTGCCCATCTCTGCTGGAGCTACAGATGGATAGCACCACCACTCACCATAGTGAGGTTGTCTTTGACAAATGAAGGGGTCCATTGTCTGGGTTGCTTGAAAAGGATGTTTATTCTTGTGTTTCCTTAATCAGCACCAGTGGTAATACTAACAGAGTTTGCATGGCCTGTATTCAGTTGGAAAGCACCCTTGATAATACTTTATTTTCCTGTGCTTTTAGTTGGCTTTTATGCTTTCAGGCAGGGATGTAAAAATATATTCTGTCTTCTTTCTTGTACAGTGGCTTGTGGAACTTTTTATACTGCCATCTATGATGCTAGGCATTAAAAACAATTAAATTTAACTTGAAGGTCAGTTATATTTGTGAGTTAGTGTTTGTACATCTGTGTGCGGAAGACTAATTCTTTGGCCCTCAGTGATCTCTGCAAACTGCTCAATTCCTTTGTCTTATCAGCCCTGTTCGAAAGTGATCTCTCCAGGGTTAGTTCTCCAAAGTCACATTTTCTGTCTATCTTGGGACTGTTTGCAGGGTCCCTAATTGATTCCCAACTGGTATTAAGCCTCTACACATACACTTAACTCTTCCAGCAGTTTACAGAGCAACCTGTGAAGACACTGGTAGATCCACCCATGCAAATGCCATCTACCTCCAATATTAAAATTAGAGGACAGCAGTTCCCTGCCTATGCAGAGATGAAGCCGTAGACAAACTCAGGCAAAGTATATGCTCATGTAGAGATGTTTTCTCTTAATGAATAGCTGTGGCTTTTACAAATAAAAGGAACAACACAGGTGGAACTTGTAGCCTCACTTATAGTCTCTTAAGTCTATTGCTTATAGAATATCTCAATTTGGAAGATACCCATATGAAATATCGAGTCCAACTTCCTCTTCCTTACAAGTCCTAAAACTAAACCATGTCATGACTAAGAGGATTGTCCAGATGCTCCTTGAACTCTGAACACTCTCCTGGGGAACACGGCTCTCTAGTTTCTCGGTAAGGAACCATTTCCTAGCAGCAAGCTGTTTATATATTGCAGCCTTGGAAAGAGAAAACAGACTCCCTTACTGAATATGATGGATGGAACTCAGTCTCATCAATCCAAAGGAGCAAGTTTCTCCCACTAGAAGTTACATGAACACATAATAAAAGCTGTTTCATACTGACTGACAAAAACCATTAATGGAATATCACCTGCTTTATCTGAGCCACATTCATATAGCTTCAAAGGTTACTCTACCCACTTTGCCTTTTGCTTGTAACAGAAATTGTACAAGACAATGTCAGGATTCTTGAACAAGCCACCAGCTGTGTAAAGTCCTAATCCTAACTTCCCAGCTCCAAGAAGTAAAGAAATCCTGAATTTGCTGCTAACTTTGAAATACAGCAGAGAAAAAAATCATACAGGATTTTTCTTTCTAGAAATAGGGTTACCTAGAAAAGTATCATTATAATTGTTTGCATATATTTTCAATAAATACATGTGGCTGTGAATGGATACTGTCCTGGTATATCCTGCTAACTCATTTTCTACAATGAATTTATGCCAAGGAAAAAGGGAAAGAGTTCTCACTCTTCCCATGCTAGCTTGGTGTTACAGGAAGAAAGTTTTAGAAATGTGTGCTGGGATCACATGTCCACATTTTGGTAGAGAGTGGATGGGAGAGGCTTCAGGGGTGGCATCTGTGAGGAGGCTCAGGGCTGCTGTATGCCAGACTCACTGCAGGGCAGAGCCAAGTCCCACAGCTGAGCTCCACAGCTGAACAATAACCTCTTTGGAAAGGCAGTTAGGAAAGGCCAGAAAATGCTGCACAGGAGTTTTAAGAGTGAGGAGTTGGAAAAATATGTAAAAAACAGCCCTGTAAACACCAAAGGGAGAGAAAGAGGAAGGGCACTAGAGCAGATAAGTAGCTCCAAAGGACCACAGTGGATCAGGCATCCACAGCGCAGCCCACTGAGAGCCCCACACTGTGGCAAGTGGAGATATCCTGAAACAATCTCCAGCTGTGAAGAGCTCACGTCACAGGAGAATCTTGGCAGGAGCTGCAGCCCATGGGAAGGACCCCATGTAGGAACAGGTTTTCTGTCAGGAACAGGTTTTCTGGAGCCTGTGAGGAACCCACACAGGAGCAGATTATTAAGACTGTATCTTGTGGAGAGGGACTCCATACTGAAGCACTGGGAAAGTGTGAGTAGGAGAAAGGAGAAGAGAGGATCCATAATGGACTGATTGTAACCCCACTCTGTGCCATTTCGAAGAGGGGGAATTGAGAGTGAAGGAGAGAACTTGATCATGAGAAGAAGAAGTAGAATTGGGGAAGGTGTTTTAGTTTTGTCTTTGTTTCTTACCATCATGCCCTATTTCTAATCAAGAATAAAGTTTTCTCCAAGTTGAGTCTGTTTTGCCCATGGTGGTAATTGGCGGGTGATCTCCTTATCTTTATTTTGACTCAGGAGCTTTTTCAACTAATTTTCTCCCCGTCTTGTTGAGGGAGGCAGTGTGAGAGACTGGCTCAATAGAAGTCTGGAAATCATCCAAGGCTAAGGTGCTACAAAAAGAAATACAAATACTTGGTTAGAAGATTTCCAATATTGATCTGTTGTTTATCTGCTTGATAAAATCCTCTTCCAAAGATTTTCAATGGGCCAGTACTTCCTAACTATTATGAGCACATGTTCATAAAACCTATTGGTGCTTTCAGTCATAGTTAGAAAAACCTGAAGGTTCCAGGAGGAGGCTTCGGAAACACTTGTTTTGTGTCTTGCAAATTGATACAAGTAGGACTTGGGGCTTTCCATCATTTACAGAATACAGATAGATTGCTGTTCATTTTCACTTTTGTAGCTGTAGGCAAAATAGCTTCCAATTTTAAGCAGGAGGAGACACTAGTAATGAGTTAAAATTACTCAATACCATATGCTTTGGTCAGTATTTTAAACAAAATTCAAGATACAGGAAAGCTCTCATCTGTTTCCATATTTCACTTGGAATGAAATCACCACATAAACTTTAACAAATAAACATTTCTGGAAAAAATAAACTCCATTTTAAGAAGGTTACCAATCTCAGGAAAGAAACTCTACAAACAATTTATCATTAGTGTTTCAACTCATACGATTTGTGAACTATTTGAATTCGTAAAAGATTTTAGACATTGCAAAGCTGTGAGCTATTTCTGAGAAAGGACAAGAGCAGCTCAGAAGTGTTATCCAGGATTCCAATTTTGTGTCAACCTTTCACCTGGCTTTTCATTATGGAAGCATTTTGGAAGTTGAATAGCCATAAAATTAAAAGTGTGGGTATATGGGTCTGATTTTTAGAGCAAAAACTTCCCTTTCTCCTTGGAGGCAGCACTGACTCCTCTTTGTCAAGCCCAGGTGTGGATTTTTGTGGTCTATAGGCCTTGTCCTGGTATTGGTTGGTCTGTATGGTGTGATGGCAGTGCCTCTCTGCTGCTTTTTTTTCACCAAGTTAAGTACTCATCTCAGTTTTAGGAATCTCTTAACATGGCTGTGATACATGCCTGGGATGAAAAATATCTCTGTGTAAAATCAGTAATGCCATCAAGGAATGCAAAGAAGCCTTCTTGAAAGAAGAAAGTAGAGGAAGCTGGTTTTGGGAACTCTTGTGAGCAACTCTTTTGTAGCCTGGACTTCAGCTCTGGTTGCCAGTCCTATCCCATTTAAACAGTAAACTTTTGAATGAGGTCTAGTGCCCTGTGGCACTTGATGCACTGACCTCAGCCCCCAGATCCCAGAAATGGCCCATATTAAATTATTTTTTTAATTTCAATTCCTTTCCATACTGGAGAAACAATGGTGTCTCTCTGCTTTTGTAGATGAAAACAGAAAATAAGCCTATAAAGGTCACAGAGAATACAGCCTGCATTTATAGAATATAAATGCAATAAGCTAGGGCCTTTGCAGGGCTTCGGCTAATGTAGAGACAGTCAATGGTTACTACAACAGGTGACGTGGATGCTGTTTTGCCATTGTTTTCATCAAGAAACACTCAGGCACTAATAGAAAATGTAGGTAAAGCTGAATCTCCTCCTGTCTTTGAAATGGATCACAGATGTAATTTATTGCTGTAGTACCCATATCTGCTGTTCAAATTAAGATCTTGTCAGCTTTCCCTTTATAAAGCCAAATTAAAAAAAAAAAAAAAAGAAAGAAAGAAGCCACAATTGAATGAGTGAACAGAGTAAACACTTGATTCATCTAATGTGGCTTCTGTCTCAAATCTCAGGTTGTACATCCCAGGCACAATGAGCTTCCTTCAGTGCGTGTATGTTCATAACCTGTTAACAGCCCTGCCAGAGGTTTTATGATGCCTGCACACCTGCAATCCTCAGATCCCTGCTTGGTCCCTACTCTTGTTGCCTCTACTAACACTTCCCAAGCTTAAATGGATCCTTTCAGCTGCAGCTGGAGACACAGAATTTCCCATGAGTGCGTGTGGTCACCATTACCTGGAGAGACATTTGAGTCACAACACAAAAGTATGGAGACAAGGCTGGCTTAGGGGAGAGGTTCTTTTTTGCATCAAGCAAAACTGACAAGTTGATATGCATTTTCTGAGAAGTTTGCTTTCTCTCTATTTCTTCTTCACATATATTCTATTCTTAGGAATTAAAACATTTTTATTTAGGTTAAGAGTAAAAGAAAAGGCATTTGATTGCTTGGAATTTCCAGATTTACAGCCATTTAGGAGACAATATTTCTAAACCAGCTATGTGAAAAGATCTTTGAAAAGAAGTACAAATATTGTATGATATTCCTACTGCTCTGAAAGTACAATAGTTAAATTTTAACATAGTCAGCAACTGCGGACAGTTAGGTATGCTGTAACAAATACCTCATTTTTAGTGTGCTTTCCTCTCTCTTTGGTCAAGCTTGGTTTGCCACAGATAACATTTCTGGCTCACTTCAATGCGTAATTACAAGGCAGCTGATATCCCAGTGTAGAATTCGTCATAAAATTTGTCAAAACATCTTGACTAGATTTTTAAAGAGAAAGATAGGTTAGTATTTTTTTCTCTTTTATATATGAATGTTTCATTTGACCCTGATTTGTGTGGGAAAAATCTCATGCAACTGTCTTTGAAATAGTTAAAATCATACTTCATTAGGATTGCTTAAGTTTTAGGCTATATGATATTCTATGGCATACAGATGTCTTTGGAGAGATAACATTATTTATGTGTGCTATTTCTCATTTCTGTTTGTGTTCATGCATGAAGGAGGAAAGAAATATTATTGCTGTCTGTGGCTAGAATTCAAAACTACTGAGGCTTGATTTTATTATAGTCTATATTTAAAGTTGTCTTTCTCTTTCTTATTCAATTTAAATTAGTTTAGGCTGACACCACTACTGATTTAAAGACAGTAGATGGTATACTTTTCATCTAAATATTTTAAGCATTTTTATTCTTTTATGTCCTTATTAGTTGGGCAAGTACATGTATATTATTTTTTTTTCACAGAAGGCTATCAGCTAGTTTACATATGAAAATGGAAAGCTTTAAATACAAACAGATAATACAAGTCTTAAGAGTTTTATTTATCACAGCAACCTGGCTGTGCTGACCAAGCCTTGCTCAAGCATGGAACATATAGTTAGTATGTACTTGTATTAGTGTGCAGCACTAATTTATTCCTCTTAGGACATGATGTTTCTCAGATGCAAATGTATATTTCAAAAATATTTTATCTAATGAGAATGTTTATTTCCACCAGGCATTCTGTGAGAACTTTTAAGAACCAAATTGCAGAGATTATTCTCTGTTATTCTGTTATTTCTGTTATGCAATACTGGCATAGGGAGAAAATGGAGAAAGAAAACATTAAATTTGTGTAGTGGTTTGAAAGCAAAACAAGTGAGAGGCTTCAAGTCAGAAATACAATTTAATAGGAAGAAGAGAAAAAAAAAAGAATAAAATAAGATAGATGCAATAATACAAAAGACCACTGACACAGTCAGAATACAACCTGAGTGGGATGACAGAAGCAGTGATCCCGTAGAAAGGTCTGGTAGTTCTGATCCTCTGGGAATCCAGTGGGTAAGGTCCCCTGTATTGTCCCAAATCCCAGATTATATCCAGGTGAGAATGCTTGGCCCCTCCCCCTGGGCGGAGCATCTCACAATGGGATGATGAGTCATACAGGGGGTCTTTGATGGCCCATTAAAGGGAGATAACTCCCGGAGGGAGTTACCTATGAGTCATGCAGCAGGCCATTAACAGAAGACCCATTAACAAAAGACACATTAGCAGAAGACCCATTAGCAGAAGACACCTTAACAGGAGACACCTTAACAGAAGAGGGAGGGGGAAATCTGGAAGAACACTGCTTCAGCAATTGGTTTCAACAGTTCATGAAGATGGTGATAGAATACTTTGTGCATATCTTATACTTGCAACCCAGGACAATTCGAAAGCTGATGAAGGAGGGTTTCTGATCAATTGCACCTGGCAGTCCACAGAAAATATTGAGCACTTCTAGTACTTGTATGTTCTCTGCTTCCAGCCATCTCTCATCAGGCAATCATAGAAGCACTTAGGTTGGAAGGGGCCTCTTGAGGTTATCTGCCTCCTTCTTTCCCTTTTTGAAATGGGAGTAGCATTTGTTTTCTTTCAGTCTTCAGGGACTTCCCCCATTCACTGTGATCTTTCCAGGATAATTGAGCAGCCTTGCAGTGGCCCCAGTTCAGCTTCTCAGCACCTGTGTGTGCATACTGTCAGGCCTCATGGGCTTGCAGACCCAGTTTAACTGCTCCCTATTCTGCTTCTCCTTGCTGACTGTGAGTTTTCCTTGCTCAAGATTTTCATTCTCAAGGGTCTGAAGCTCCTGAATGTTGGTTTTACAAGAAATGGTTGAGGCAAGGAAGGCAATGAATACTTCAGCTTTTTCTAGGAACTTGGTCACCATGGTCCTTCTCCAGTTAGTGGAGAGGGATCATGTCTTCCCTAATCTTACTTTTTTATGTTGGTATACTTGCAGAAGGTCTTCATGTTATACCACACTAGATTCAATTCTGCTGGGCTTTAACCTTCTTGACCCCACCCCCACACAACCTGAGTCTCTCTGTGCTTCTCCTCACTGGCACCCATTTCCACCTCCTGTATATGTCCTTTTTATGTTTGAGCTCAGTCATGGACTCGTTACTTGTCCATGTAGGCTTTCTGCATCCTGGCTTCGCTTTCCTACTTTACAGGATGGCTTTTTATAAAATTTTAGGGTGGATCCTTGGATGCACATCAGCTGTTATGGATCCCTCTTCTTACCAGAACAGTATATTTAGGGGTTTTTCTGAACAAATATCTGAAGAGATTAAAGTTTGCCCTCCTGAAGTCCATGGTGCTGGCCCTGCTTTTTACTTTGTTCCCTACTCTTAGAATCCTGAAATCCATGCCCTCATTGACTCTCCAGCCAGGATTGCCCCCAACTTTTACAAATACACAACCAATTATTCCTTGTTTATGAGAATCAGATTCAGCAGAACATCTTTCTTTGCTGCATCCTCAAGCATCTGTATTAAAAAGTCATAATCAATATAACTATATTTTCTCCTGGGTATCCTGAATTTGAGCCTCCAGCAAGCAGCAAGACTTCCTCAATAGAAAGTCAGCTTGGGGGCTGTCTTAGGTTGCAATGCAAGGTGTAACCAAAAGCATGTCTTCTATTATGACCTCTTAAAACCAGGTGGGGCAGCATTCTTTATCTCTTCCATGACCCATCCTCTCACCAGGGCTTATATGTTCTGTTAATGGGCCATTGAGTCTCACTGCATGACTGATAAAATTACATCATCCCATTGTGAGATACTCCACCCAGCTAAGCATTCCTACCTGGACAAAAATCTGAGATTTGGAACACCAGGACAGCCTGTTTCCACTGGATTCCCGGAGGAAGATTGGACCCATCTACACCACCACTGGACCTTCAATGACCCTTCTACAGGATCATCGCTTCAACAGAACCACATCTGTCACTCCAGGAGGACTGCAGCCACCATTAATCGGACTGCTATCAACACCCTGACAAACGGGGCGTAAGGTTGTATTCTGACTCTGTCAGTGTTTTGTTTCATTGTTTGTGGTTTTTTTTGTTTTGGTTTGATTTTTTGTTTGTTTGTTTGTTTGTTTGGGTGTTTGTTGTTGTGGTTGCTGTTTTTGTTTTTTTTTTTCTTTTTTTTGTATTACTGTGTTTTTATTTTAATTTTCCTACTAAAGAACTGTTATTCCTATTCCCATATCTTTGGCTAAGAACCCCTTAATTTCAAAATTATAATAATTCAGAGGGAGGAAGTTTACATTTTCCATTTCAAGGGAGGCTCTTGCCTTCCTTAGCAGATACCTGTCTTTTCAAACAAAGACAGGGGCCTTCATCACCAGTAAGACTTGCCTGCCAGTTCCACTACCACTCATGCCATCAGTCCAGAGGTTCCAAGAGGCTCAGACTCATCTGCAAGAAAAGATCATTCAGCATAATTTCCTCATCAGCAAAGAGAACAGTGAATGTATTGTCACAAGTCTTTGAGTGGGGCAGGACCTTCCTCTTAAAGTGAGTCATCATCAGCTTCCAGCCTTCATCCTGATCAAGGTGTTCACTTTTACTTCACAGGCACAGTCTCTTCCTACTACAGCTGAAGGTTCAAACACTTGAAGCTGCAGTGTCTTAGACACGATGTGGTTCACGTCTTTCTTGTCCTTTCTGATGTATGATATGCTGACCTCTGACAGTGCTTTCAGAGAGCTAGAGCTGAGCACTCAGATGCTCTTGTGTAGCTGAATGAAGTGCTGTTGCTGCAAAGAAACACTGATGTCAGATCCCAGACTGGTGGCAAGTGTTTATTTTCTATTGATAAAATGCAGAAATTAGCTTCTTAATGGTGACATTTGGAAGGCTGGTTAACCAAAGCGCTGAGCTGCAGTTGGAACTATTATTACATAAACAGAAATTGTATCTTTTCTTGTAGGTGTTACTAGGCTTATTTACTCCAGGCTCTTGGATTTCTCATAGTTAGTGATACATTTTTCTGTAAAGAAAAGTCCATCTTTTTTTTTAGCTCTTATGACAGGGATATGACACAGTTGGGTACTTCAGAAAGAAAGATTGCAAAATGTGTCTGTGTTTACCTGTCTGGATTGATCCAGCAGGGCCAGATGAAGCTTGGAAGCAATGTCAAAATTACTGGGGGTAGTACCTACTCACCTAAAAACATATAAGAAGTCAAGGAAAGAGACAGCAGAATGCATGGGAGCTATTCAAGTGGATATCTACCATGGAAGATATCAAGGATGTCCAGTGAGGAATTGTCCAGTGAGGGCTCTGATGTGCTCTTTCAAATCAAGATGGGGTTCATTTAAGCTGAAGATTGCAACCATGGTGTCCCAAACAGAGATACTTGCCTAATTTCTCTAAGCATTTTGAAATATCAGTCATCTCTGTTTTGGGTTTGGGTTTGTCTGGTAATTTAAATTGGAAATGAGACCATGGTATTTCAACAAACGGTTTCTTGCTAAAACCCTCTACATCCTTCAAGCAGGTGCATTCTTTTGTTTTGTAAATCACTTGCAAGAAAGCAGAGTTTTTATGCTGTTTTTTTTTCCTTAGTGTATTATCATCATTGTTTTCCTGTGTCTTGATTGAATCCACAGACCTGTGGTAACAACTTCACTTTCCCCATGCAGCAGTGAATTGAGACTTTCATGAAAATGTGAGTGCATTTCTGATGTGCACCAGTCAAATTAAAATGTGGGTAGTTTAGGCAGATTCAGACCTGTTCTCACTAGTAAATGAGCTGGTATCTCACTACTGAGGAGCAACAAGAAATTTAGCAAGGCTTAGCGGGGAAAATAATTTTCTGTACTGCTGGAATTAGTGCCAGAGTTAAACAGGGAAGCAAAAAAAAAAATCCTTTCTGTAGAACTTACTCTCTGTCTTCTCTTCCAAATGACTCCTGTTACCTCATGCAAGCAAATCTTTGCTGCATTGCTTCCTATTTATTCTGATACAGATGGAAATATTCTTTCATGTTATTGTCTTGTTAGTGAATAAGCAAAGTGTTTTTCCCAAGCTCACACAAATTACAGCAAAGCAGGCCATGGAGCCCACATTTGCAGATGTATGAAGAAGATATAGTATCCTCAGAGGACTTTTTCCACCCACCTTGGTGAAACAGCAACCATATTTAGGAAAGTAGAACATGAAGTAGGAAAAAGACAGAGTGGATAGGCTGACATTTTGCTTTCCTAAAATCCATGAGTGAATTTTCTCTATATTGTAAATGGGACAAGTTCTTATTGACACTGACGACATACTGAATCTAATAATAATTAAATGTTGTACTGTGACATCCAGTGGAATCAATGGAAGAGCTTTCAGTTACATTGAATCCTCTTGTTGGCAAAGGATAGCATTAACCACAGGTTTTGGTTTCTCATCCTCTCTTGTACAGAAAAGGTGTCTGAGACGGGATTTCACTGGCTGCTCAAGAGTAACTGAGAACTCTCATCCTTCTGTTTGCAAATCTCAATCTTGTTGGTGCCAGAAATCACATTTAAACAAATAATCAGAGTGATTGTAGATAGATATATCATAGATGCAGTATAAGAATCCTTTTCATATCTATGAATCTCAGATAAAATTCTAAGTGGAATTGGACTCCTAACATAGTGACGAGGAATGTAAAACTCACAAGTTAAAAGTAAGTGTGTTCATGATCAGATTTACATTAAACACCCTAAAAGAAGGGGATTCGGTGTGAGTAGGACACATCATTCATGCTACTGCAGTACTCACAGCACTTAGTACAGCAATAGGCATTTTGACTACTTTGAGTTAAAAATACATTTATTGCCAGTGTCAAATTATATTAATTAATTATCTTTTTTTATCTGAGTTCACCCAAAGGTTGGTTGATATATTTGGTCTCCTTTGAAGATGATTTCTGAGTTTGCAATTTCCTTTTCAGGAAGTAGAAAATATTTGCAGAAAATATATAAATAGATATGTAAGCATAGGAATATATGTCATGAATTGTAAGTTCTATAGGTGAGGTGGAACCCATAAATGTTTCAAAAACCAGGTGGTACATGTGGTCAACTCGTAAAACAAATAGATTAATTCCTGCTTCTGTCACTATGAGTGACCTCGAAAAGCTACTTCTGTGGTTTTTGCCTCCTTGAACTGTTGTGCCCAAGGAGCCTATGCCAGTCCTCATTCAATCCTTTGCCCCTGCTATACTGGCTTTCTATCATGGTTAGGAAAAAACACATTCATAGCTTTTGGTGCGGGGATAAGAGACAACTTCTGCAAAGGAGCTGTTGAATATTATCATTCTCAAGCACTTATTGAATCCTTCCTACCTCCTGGAAATGCTGCTGGAAGAAGGTATGTTAGTAGCACGCTGATGGGTCAGAAAAATGCTGCTTGGAAATGAGCGTTCTGACCAACAGTTAAAGGCAAAGGCAAATGTACCTGGTTTTAATGTACATTGCACACTGCTGCTCTTGTCTTTTTGCATCAAAAACTAATATTGATGAATCTTTTTGTATCAAAACCTAATATTTATGTTCCCAAATGATTGTGATGGAGACAGCTTTGAAAATGCAATGAAGGAAGTATTCAGAGCCTTTGCCAGCTTTGTCTAAAAGATGCGGAGTCTCTATCCATATGATACCAAGGTTTGTCTGACAATCTTCGGTACATCAACACATTTAAGTCTGGAAGAGCTGGCTTAAGGGCCCAACATAATGCAAGAGCATCCCCCTTGTAGTTTAGCTTGGTTAGTTAAAAAGGTCTGATTGAGACCACGATCAGTTCCTTCACGGGTAAGAGTTCTGTTGAGCAAAGGTAGAAACAAGAGTGTGCTCCTCTTTTGCCTTGGGAACTACTTTTACCTGGAGATTTACTGCAGTGCCCTTCCTGCCACCCACACAACTGTGCAGCAGTGACATCTGTGCCAGACCTATACTTGATCTGTTCTGACCCTGACACAGACCCAACAGTTTGTCTTCCTGGTTTGGGCTCAGACCTGTCTCATCATTACAGAAGTGCTAGTTGATCAGTGGATTGTATTTGGTCTTCAGCAATGTCTCTGGCCCTGATCCTGACCTGGACCTGCTGCTCTGCATCCTGGCTCCCTGTAGGTGAGGGTACCTGCTCATGTCTGCCTTGGTATTGTGCCCAAGTCTTAGCTCACTTTTCCTTGGAAGAGCAGCCTTTTTGTTGCTTTGTAACACGAAGTTGCCAATTAACATCAATTATAAGGATAAAATAGATCATATGTTTTCTTTTCTGCTATGAATCAAGCAATGTTAAGTGTGACCTTGCCGACTATGGAGCACTTGGGCACTTCTCCCGGAGGCACTCCACCCTCATGGGTCCCCCAAATCCCGGCATGGGATGTCCATGGTGTCCACTCACCTGATACCCCAGATCAGAGCTGAGTCTCCACCAGGCACAAGGGCTGTGTGAGCTATGCTCCTACTCCAGCTGACAATGCTGAGACTTGCACTCACACTGCTCACCCCAGAAGCTGGTTTTCAGGGTACAAACTGTTCCTGCCCCGGTTGCTGGAGGTTAAAGACCCGCTCGCTCCAGCTGCTGGCACTGAGACTCCCCCCTCACTGGCTTTGAAGCCACAGCCCCGGCCAGAGGCACCCACAGGCCCGGTGGGACTCCAGCAGCTGCTCCCGGCTGCTCACACGCTGCTCCCCCAGCAGCTGGCACTGAGTCCTTACGTGCCTGGGATGGGGAATGAGGTGGCTGAGGTGAGGTGGATGACAGCAGACAGGACACACTGTGGTGATCAGGTGCAGGCTCTGCCAGACAAGCCACTGAGCAGCCACAGCTCAGAGGCAGCAGGCCCCTTCTGTACCCTTCCCTGCCCACCCCATCTCTTTGTTCCTCCCTGCTCTCTCTTCCCTGCCCATCTCCTCCCTGGCTGGCATAGTCCCACTGACCCACTCCAACACCCTGGATCCTCAAATTTACATCCTTATCCTTAGCAAATTTCCAAGTTTTTCTACAGGCTATTGATAGCTCACCATCTAGTGTGGCTGACACAGGTTTGTTTGTATAGGGACCTCCCTTATAACTTGTCAGTCTGGTTTCTGTCTCTCTGTGTTCTTATTTATAGGTCCTTTGATCAGATACTCTAAAGGAGCAGGGATTCTCCTTCTGCATACCCTTAGTTGAATATTCAATCTTTAGTTGAATGTCATGGGAAATATCCCAAGAAATTTTATTGAGATAAACCTACAGAGCATAGTGTAAATTACTAGGAGAGAGAGAAAAAAAGGAAAAGTAAAAGGTTTGTAAAGTAATTGGAGGCAAGCCATGGGACAAGTCTTTTCTACTGTGTTAAAAATCTTACATTTGTCATTTTGTATGGCAAAGCCAGATGTCTTCACTTCTACAAGTAATTTCATTTTAATTAGCTTTAAGTTCACAGCTACCAAAACCTTGCTTTAATATAGACTTTGAGAAACTAAAATTGAGGTGAGAGGTCACCTTTATAAAACCCTGAGTAATTTTGTAGTAATTAAAGCTTCATATATTTATTCTCTACTGGTTTCATTTTTATAATAAATGGTTATTTTTAAATTGCCAAGCTTTTTAAAAGAGGAAAAATTCCCAGGAATTTTTGCTTGTTTTGTAAAAGTTGATATTTTAAATATAAAAAAATCTTTTTAGCTCTAGTTATTTGGATACTAAAGCTTCCAGTGGAATAACTCATACAGAAGTTTTTTAAAAAGTGTGGTATTAAAGAATAAACAGAAATTGGCCTTTTGTTTTGCCTATCCTCCAGATCAAAAAACTCAAACAACAAAACAAACAAACAAACCCCCACCACAAATAAAAACCTCCCCAAACCAAACCAAATCAAACCAACAAACAATCAATCAAAACTAAAACCAAAACTCAAAAAACCCCAAACCAACAAAATAACTTACCAGAACATTCACATGGTCTTAGCTGACCCATCTAGACAGCTGTATTATGATCTTTGATGTTTTTTAAATCTGCATTCAGATGGAAGATAATATCACTTTCCTTGCACAATCCTTGAAGTGAAGAGTGCAATCTTAGCAATACATCCACTTCAAGCACTTTGCCAGAAGGGAGCTAATGGAAGTGAGATCTATGGAGAGGAAACAGTGTTGCAAGAAAGGGAAATTAAAATGGAATCAGTTTAAGTTTAGAAAGGGTTAGAAACAAAGGGAATTTCACCTCTTCTATCACAAGTTTTGCCCGTCAGAAACATTTGGTGAGCAAATTTCTCTTCAGCCTTTGTGAATCAAGCAAGTGTCTCATGCTTCCCACTGCCATGTTAAGAGCAGAAGTGTACAGAAACAGCTCACTTCTCAGTCTTCTCAGTCCTGTTTTGCTGGGAAGAGAGCCTTTGTGAAAGAAACAAGGTGTTGACATAACCATTTCTTTCCTCCCAAAAAACTTTTCAGTAATTTTGCCTCAATACAAGTGCTTGAGAAGTTCTCTGTATCTTTAGGAGGGGCCACAAGAAAAGTTTTGAAGCAAGCCATTGTTTCTGGTTACTCTGCTCTTGTGTCAAAGTAATTGGCAATATTCGACCTGATGATTGCATGCAGGAGCAGATCTGCATTATCCTGGTTCATGGGGAGAACCAGTTTTCAGTTGATCGTTAAACAGGACTCACTTGAACACCTCTGCAAAACCAGTCCAGGGTCTTGAACATCAGGATTCAGCAGGAAAGAGAATACAGTAAAGTTTAGTGACATTCCTGAGAATTGTGTGCCTAGAAAATGTCATCAGCCTGAATGTATGTATACCTCTGTATCTCAGCAAAGTCCTAGGCAGGTGGGGCAAAGGATGGGAATGGCTGGCTTAGAATAGCTCAGTTGTCCTGGTGACTATGAAACTGCTTCACTTCAAGTATTCTTAAATGTCTTACTGAGACTCATACTGACTGAGGCTCACGGGCTAAATGAATCCTCAGCAGTTTTCAGATGAAACAATATCTGGGAGGAGTGATTGAACACCAAATTGATGTGCAGCCATTCAGAGGGACCTTGACTTCCACAGCTACTGTCACATGTGTGGCTTGTGCAGGCTCTGTCTGAGCAACACCAACACATCTAACTAGTAAACTGGCAATTTTTATATCAAGGCATAGGGTCAAACCTCTTGCTGCTGTTGCTTATTCTCATCAGCACTGAAAAGCTTAGAAGTAAATGGAGCTCAGCTCAGCAAGTGATAGGAGAGGACTCTACTCTTGTGACTGCAGCTCTCAGTTCAGGGCAAAAGATACCAAGCTTCACTTGATCAACTCTGTCAGGAGATGTGTGACCTTGGGTCATGTGGCACATAAGAGCTTTCCTTTGGCTACACAAAGAAGTTTTCTGAAGAAACAGAGAAGACAGACAAGGGGGATATTTGCAGCAGCACATTATTTTTCAGCTGTGGAGAGGGACAGGCTCTGAAACTGCAGTGAGCTTCCAGCACAAGACTACTTTCATGCATGCAGGTGATACATAGCCTGCACTGCACATAGTAAAAGCAGAGACTTGGTCACAGGCCTCACAACATCGGGGTTAGATGATTTATCCATGTTTGCATGACCAGCCATAGCGGGTTAGCCTCAGTCCGACACAGCCACTCACTCATTCACTCCCCACTAAGTGGAATGTGACAGGGTGTCAAAAAGGTAAACATGTGAAAACCTGAACACTTCACCAGATAAAACAAAAGCTGTGCTACCAATTAGAGCAAAACAAGGAATTGTTTCACTGCTTTTCAAAGGCCAGCACATGTTCAGTCTCCCCCAGGAGATCAAGGATGTTCTCTGTCCATTACATGCAACTGTTGTTCAAAAGGCCAACACTCTAACCCTGGACATCCCTACCTTCCTCCTTCTTTCCCACAGTTTTTATTGCTCAGCATGGCGTATGGAATATTCCTTTGGTCAGTTGGGGTTCACTGTCTTGGCTGGGTAGCCTCTTGTAACTTCTTGTGCACTCCCACCCTGCTTTCTGTGGTGTGGTATGACAGAAAAGTTCTGACCCTTTCCAACCATTGCTCAGAAATAACTAAAGCACTACTATGTTACCAATAATTTTTGATCACAAATCCAAAATATTTCACCATATTAACTGCTATGAGGAAAATTAACTTCATCCCACCCAAAACCAGTACAATCAGTAGTGGCAGCCTAGAACTCGGCCTAGTTACCCAGAATCCAAGAACAGAGAGTATTATTCATAAAGTATGAACAGGTCTCCTTCCCTTTAACACATTTCCACACAAGCTTTAAACTTGCACACCTTGCAGCAAGGTCTACCTAGTTCAACAGGGGCAGTTTTCCCTGTGACGCATTGTAGCAGAGTTTTTGAAGATAGTGAATATTTGGACTGTGAGTGAATCACCTAGCCTGGGCCTCAGATGAAGGCCTGTAAGGCCTTGAAGCCTGTGACGCAGCTAGAAATTCTTAGCCAAGTGTGGCGCAGTTAGAAATTAGCAGTTAAGGTGTCGGGAAAAGATAATAGGGTTGTGAAGGTCACTGAATGGATTTGTTAGTGGGCACGTGATAGCCACCTTAAGAGTTAGTAAAACAAAGTATGATGTCGTCCTTCTCTCTGCTGTATACCAATAGAGAGCTGCTGTGAATTGTAAACTATATGGAACTGTATAAATGTAGCCATCTTAGCTGAATAAAGTAGAACGTAGCTATTAACCATAGTGGCTTGATCTGCGTTCTCTCTATACTCCAACTTCCTTTTTATCTCAGGCCAACCCTGGTAATATATTGGCGCCCGAACAGGGACCTGAGAGTGTGTGCCTTGAAAAGCATCATGATGCTGGGTAACGTCTAGACGTGGGCACTACTCAGAGTGTGCTTGAATGCGGAACTCTGAGACCAGGGCTTTTGCTTAGATGCGGTGTAGCCCTGGAGAAGGCTTTTGCTTCGATGCGGTCCAAGCCTTCGCTGGGAGACTTCGTGCTTGACTGAATCTGTGTGGTCGAGCGAGACGAAGCGGGAAGTTGGAATCTCTCACAGCAGCTCGGCGCCGAGGAGCAGCGTCAGCACCAGCCTGTGGGAAGAAGGAGGCAAGGAGGCGAAGCTTGCTCATGACCTTGGAGCGGTCTGGAAAAAAGTGATTAATACCCTGCGTGTCTTGTTAGCTGAGAAAAAGGCGGCAGTGGCAGCAGTCCAAGCTTTCGAGAGAGTGGGAGGAGGCGAGGCAGGAATTCCAACTATTCCTCCTCAGAAACCTGACAAAGTTGTGAGGTTTTTCGGTCTCGGTGATCATCCGATTCGTGGTTTGAGTGCTCCAGTCAGTTCTACCCCACGAGCTGTCCTTGAACAAGTAGCTCAGCCAGAGCAGTGGTCTCCTCAGTTGCTCAAACAGACTGAGAGCAAACAGGAAGTGGCTCTGCAGCCCCATTTGGGAGGCGTGGACACAGGCGGAGACACAGGTGGAGACTCAGGCGGAGCTGAGAGCAAAATGGGCAGTCCCTGGAAGCAAGTCGACACAGCACACTGTCCTGCGTGGCACGAAACCGGCACCAACAGAGTCATGACAAGCAAAAGCGGCGCAGACAGTCCCGGGTGACCCAGAGGCAGCACAAGCGGGACTGGGTGCTGCACAGAAAACATGTGCTGCACAAAAGTTTCAAACCCTCACTCTTCATCCAGGAGAGAGAGAGACACCTGAGATGCAAGCAACCCTTGAGTTAAAGAGAACTACATTTAAGTAAAATTGCAAACAACAAGTGCCTGATCACAAGCAAAATTTAAATCCAAGTTCAATTGTGTCTTAGTATCTTGATAATTGATTTTCAGTTTAGGCTTTGTTAAGTATAAGTTAGCTTTAAAATAAGAGTTTATGAAGTTTAAGTGATAGTAAATTTATGTTTTATAAATTTAAGGTTTTCTGGTAAGCTAATCTAATTTATAGAGTTTAGTTGTTTTATTCTACAAATAAAGAAGCTTCAGAAGACACAGCTGTGATGAAACACCGAGGAATGTTTGTTTGTGAATGAAAAAGACAAGAATTTTATATTGTGATTGTTATTAGCTGTAAGCTATCCTGTATAGTTTTGTGCTTGTTTTAAAATAATAAATAAGTTAGAATAGATGAGTTAAATTTAAAGTAATAAGTTTAAAATAATAAGTTCTAAGTGATAAGTGAATTAAGTGTAAGATAATACAGTTTTAAGTTATACTTTTCATGTGTTTTAATATTTAGCTTTCCTAACGCGTCATGATGCATTTCAAAACCTTTCTTTTGTTTCTTTTTGTTGTTTAAGTATTTTGCAATTATTATTAGAAAATTTGTTTTAAGAATTTAGTAAGAAATTTCACTCTAGCTTTAAAGCCAGGGTCCTGGCCACACCTTGGTTTTAACTAGAGTGAATGTTTATCAACACATCCAGATTGTTTTCTGCATCAAAAAGAAATGCAAGTCACCTTGACTTGATGATTTGATTTTATTTATAACAGCTGAGAAACCTTTCCAGGTGAAGCTGGGAGCCTTGCTCGAGAAAGGATACCAAGTCTTCACTAAGAAGGTTTTTAGCTGTTGCAGAAATCTGGAAAGACTTGTAGCTATTAGCACTTCTTTTAATAATTGGTTCAATTTGTAAAGTTTTACTCCACAGATTGAAAAATTTAATTTGTTCTAGTATTATGTCCTTTTGTTGTTATTAGTTGATTTCATTGTTATGCCTGGTTTGCTAATATACACGTAGAACTAATTAGCCACATCTTGGTCCCAGTCTAGCTGATTCAAAAAAAAAAGGGGGATTTGTAGCAGAGTTTTTGAAGATAGTGAATATTTGGACTGTGAGTGAATCACCTAGCCTGGGCCTCAGATGAAGGCCTGTAAGGCCTTGAAGCCTGTGACGCAGCTAGAAATTCTTAGCCAAGTGTGGCGCAGTTAGAAATTAGCAGTTAAGGTGTCGGGGAAAGATAATAGGGTTGTGAAGGTCACTGAATGGATTTGTTAGTGGGCACGTGATAGCCACCTTAAGAGTTAGTAAAACAAAGTATGATGTCGTCCTTCTCTCTGCTGTATACCAATAGAGAGCTGCTGTGAATTGTAAACTATATGGAACTGTATAAATGTAGCCATCTTAGCTGAATAAAGTAGAACGTAGCTATTAACCATAGTGGCTTGATCTGCGTTCTCTCTATACTCCAACTTCCTTTTTATCTCAGGCCAACCCTGGTAATAACGCATAACTGCACTGTTCTTGCTTCCCTATGTATGCCTGGTGTGCTCTCACCACTGAGTATGGACTAAGAGTCTACCTGGTCAACCTACTAGTAGATAGCTTTATCTGACAAACATTCAGAGTTGTGCCTCAGTCAGAAATAATTCACCCTGACAACATGCTACCCACCATTTTTTGGATGGATGGCAGACCTAAAAGAGGATTCATTAAACATGACTCTGCTCGTAGTAAGTGTTGTTTGATTTTCTATTCCCTTCTCTGCTGACACTATTTCTTGTTTTGAGAAATGGGGTCTACTGGGGCCTGAGGGGGTCCATCTGTCCAAGAAGGGGAAGAGCACCTTTGGCCATAGGCTTGCCAGGTTGGTGAAGAGGGATTTATATTCAAGGTGCCAGAAGAGGGGAACTTCCACCCATTCCACTCCAAACAGTATGATGTCAGTGTCAGCAGGAGATCCCAGAGCTTGGAGTGAGGTCAGGAGGAAAACACCTGAAAATCCACAGAGGAATTCCTGACACTCCAGCCAGTAAGTTGGCTTCATTGAGGACCAAATTTAGATGCCTTTGTGCAAACACACAGAACATGGGGAATGAACATGAGGAATCACAGATGCATTGCATACATACAGAGGTATACATACATTGCTGCATCTGCTTGCAGGGCCATAATCTTATTGGCATCACTGAGACATGAAGTGATACCTCCATGAATGGAGGGGAAGACACAACTCTTTAGGGAGGACAGGAAGGGGGCACAAGGGCATGAAGTGACAGGACTAGAAGTAATGGCTTCAAGCTAAAGGACAGTAGTTTTATGTTAGAAGTTAGGAAGTTCTTTACTCTGAGGGTGGTGGGCAGGTTTCCCAGAGGAGTTGTGGACACCCCATGCCTGCAGAGGCTCAGGGTCAGGTTGAATGTGGCTCTGAGCAACCTGGTCTAGTGGCCCATGGCAGGAGGGTTGAAACTAGATGATTTTTAAGGTCCCCTCCAACCCAAACAATTCTATGATTCTATGATGAACATATAATAAATTTTATTTGCTTTATTTTTTTTAAATTTGTGTTGTTCTTCCTGCCTGCTGCAGTTTTTGAACCTGATCGAAATGCTTCTGGCAAATCAGATGAAGCAGACCTGGATGTGGGAGACAGGAAGTTTCCAGAGAATTACTGAAACAGGTTATATTTTTCCATTCCTGTGATATCAAATAATTCAGCAATTCTTTTCCTACTTCTCCTGCTGTTACTTCCTTCCTCAGTAACGGTCAGGATCTAATCCTAAGATTGGATTTAGCCTTGGATGTGACAATACAGAAGCCTGTCCACCATAGCCCAAGTGTGCTACATCACATATGGCCTTAGTTGTAACTTAATCTTCAGTATTCTTGGGCCAAAATCTTTCCAAACTATGCTCCAGACTCCCTTTAAAGCCCCCAAAAGGGGACATGAGAACTCCCTGTTTGGAATTTTTATGGTAAATCTTATCTTCTTCTATGGTTACAGGAATGTACAGGTGAAAATATCACTGTAAATGTCTTTGAGGAGGGCTGGTAACGTGACAATCTGGGCATGCTGCCATCCTCCACCCATTCCTGACAAACTGACAGCAATGTCAGGCCTGTTTGATTTCAGCTGACAGCTGAGGGATGGTATTCACCTATGTTGCTTTATGCACCATAAAGAATGAGCTCACACAATCCATCCAGAGCAAATAATCAATGTGTGATTTTATACTTAGGAAGAAGCACAAGGCTTAAAAATGAAAAGGGTAAAGTAAAAAAATCCACAATCATAAAAAAACACAAGGGAAAACACAGTCTAGTCACTGCAGGAGTTCAATTCTCCAAGCTTCTGGTAGTGATTTTGTTTGAGCATAATTGCTTTTGTGAATCAGGCAATAGCATGATGCAATAAGCAAAACAGTAAATCAGTTCAAGCAGTGATGTACCTTATAATTAAGCAATGCAAGTAATCAACCTAAAATGGGACCCACATGAAATTGTAGTGTCATCAAGCAATAACTCAATCACAGCTCTGTATCCAATGTGGTAATCATGTGGAAAAAGTTGTTTAATTATTAAGCCCTCAATTTTTAAATTCCTAGTAAGACCCAGGAAATGTTTAAATGCCCTGTCAGAAAACAGAACTACTTTCCAGTTAGTAGTTTCCCTTACTGTTGAATCTGTAGAAGACACTTTTATCTTTCCTGAAGCCCCAGGAGAATTAGCTTTCTAAGAGTCTCTGTCTTTGCTCTGAAAGCCTTTATTTTAAAAGGAGGAACACTGTGTTCCTATCCTTTTTATTCCTCTCCAAAAGCTCATCTAGTCTCTTGACAAAGGGATCCTACCACGGTATTTTGCAATCTTTCCTAGGGAAAAAAATATCAAAACCTTACCTTTTGCTCTGTGGAATCCCTTTCCACAAACAGAGGTGTTTTAGACTCCTTTGTGATCAAAGTAACTCCTTGTAAAATTAAAATAAAAGCTTTCATGAAGCAAAACTTCTTTTGTGGTTGAAAACATTTCTTTTCAAGAAACTGGAAGCAGAAACGAGCAATAACTTTTTAAATCCTTAGGTTTTATCTGTAGCTTTTTTTGCTGAAGATTTTGATTTTTAGGTAGTTTCAACAGAAATGTGTGAGGTTTAATTTTTTTAGTTCAACATTTCTTGAACTCTGTGAAAACTGAATCAAAAATAATTTGAGAAAAAAAAGCACAACTAAACTAAAGTAAGGAAGTCCTTTTATAGAAACTGTCATGAAAGATAATATCATCATGTGGGTTTTATTTCAATTCTCTTTTCTAGGGCTGAAGTTTAACACCATTCTCACAAGCTGCATTTATTTCCTTGGGAGTTAAGTTCTCATTAGTGTTTCCTTGGTAGATGCTGCTTCATTTATTTCAGTTTCTGCCTTCTGTGATATTTTGAGCTGCAGCCTCCATGAAGTCAGAAGAACTCTCATCTCAGCTGCATCACAGGGAGTGTCCTTTTTAGACAGCTAAATATATCACCATGACTTGAATTTTCTTCAGGGATTTGTGAATTGAATAGATGGGGGTCTTCATTCCCTCTGGACTGACATACAATTGAGAAAGCTTGACCTTTACCTACTGAATACCCATTTCATTCTAGCCTGACAATATTTCAGTCCCAGAACAGTAATGAGATTTTCCAAACTTGTTTGTCTGCTAATTGCGTAGTTTTATCCTATGCTTGGAGTCAGAGGGAACTGGTCACCAATTAAATATGACAGTTCTCCTGTTTTTCTGTTCCAAAGTGACCTGACATGTCCCACTAATCTTCTCCTTGGGTCTTTAGGAAGCCTACACCATATAATTCTGTACTTTTCCACTAATATATGCTGTAGGAGACAAATGTAATGAAACTCAGTGCAAGACCTTATGGGAGGGTGAGGTACTATTTTTAAATTGTCTGTAAGTAGGTTAAAGCTTGGCACTTAGATTTTCACATCCAGTCACCAGCACCAAGATGAGTGTGCCCAGCTGCTCCAACTAAGATCAGTGATGTATGACACAGAGGACAATGGATGCTTACTCCTGAGTCTCCACTGCATCTCTTGGGTTTGTCATGGTAGGTTCTTGGATTAACTGGTCTTCATACACTTCAGGAATCCTCAGCTATTTACATTGACACTTATTTGAACCTTTATGAACTAGATAAGCCCATTGTCCTCATTTCCTGATGTTTAAACAATTTTAAGAGTGTAGTGTGTGTTCTTGTGGAGATAGGAGGAAAATAACCAGCATAGGATATGCTATTAATGTGCTGCCATCTTTCCTTAAGAAAGGTATCATTGACAGGTCATGCATGGGCTGTGATCTTACGAGAGCAGTCATTTTCTGGGGTCAATTCAAAAAAACCACCAGTTTGCCAGTGTTTAGCAGTTTGATGATTGTTTCCTATGTCCTTGGTTACCAATACACTCTGTTCAGGTAAAACCTTCTTTGCTGTTTCTTGGGTGCATGCACACATACACAGGTGTACACTTTTTTAATAGTTCATCTTTCAAGCCAAATGTTCTCTTTCTGTTAAAAATCTTTTTAGAACGACCTCAAAACCAGTATTTCACCATTGAAGCCAGAAATTTCTTCAGACCTTCAACCTTATTCACCTCCAAAAATACAGGATACTGCCAGGATCTGAGAGTCAGAGGACTCCCTTTATAAGACATTGGCAGCACAGAAAATAATTACTTCTATTCTTTTGACTAGGAAAATCTAAGCTTTTGTAAGGATGAAGCTATCTGAGAAGGAGCTAGTTCTGATCCGCAAATCATTTCCATTACCATGTCACCACTCTTCACCTTAACAAATATTGACTCTATCAGCATCCTTTTCTGCAGTCCCTGGGAAGTGAGATCAGCTCTTTAGGAACAAGTGCTCCTCCCTGAGTATCCACACATTTCTGATTGATAGGAGAGATACCTAGCCATATCAGTTGTACTAGCCAATGGATGAACGTAGTTCAGTCTAGGCAAGATTTCCCTTGGGCTGCAAGCTAAAATCCAATGTCTGGCGCTGGTCTGGCCTTACATGGCCAACAGACTTGTTCCTTGAAGTCTCTGTTCAAGAAAATATTCCATCCATGCATGATCAGTATTTTGGTGTCACCTCTGCATAAACTCCTAAGAGGATCATAGGACTGACACCTTGTCTAGTGCTAGGACATTAAAAATCACTTTTGAAAGTGAAAGGGCATTTCTGGAGAAGCCTGGTCATGTGCTTGGAAACATAGCTTTGATTGCTCCTGCCTCCACCACTTAGTGACCTGGAATAGATCTTCCTCTGGATACATTATTGTTCTTCTCATGGGTCAATCTTCTTTCATGGCCTCTTGTAGTAATGATCTCAACACTTCTACCTGACCTTGCTGATGAACTGCAGGCATCTGCATTTGAGGTATGATGCAGTATTGTTAATATTGGACCTGCTGGTTTGTATTAGGAGGAAGAGTTCACTCTACACTCATTTCCAGACACTTGTGCTCAAATTCCGCTCCTGCAGAAAGGTGATGACTTTCTTGTTTTGCTTACCTTTTCTCTGCATGGTGTAGGACTGTCTTCATGGGTATATCTTTATAAGGAGTGAAAGAAATACGTGTCTAATAAATTTTCAATAAATGAATAGGGCACTTTGAAATCCATGCACACAACAGGCAGCAGACTTTTAGTGCCTCCCAGAGTTCAATTTCTAGTTTTTATTTAATTTTCTAGCAATAGTGCAGTCTCATATGGCATGGAGCAAAGGGCAAATCTCATATCCACAAGTGTATTTTCGTTCAAAGTGAGCTTACAAAGTAATTTTGTGACAGAGGTAGCTCCAAGTGGAAAAAAATAAAAGGGTGGAGAAGATTAATTCAGTTGAGTCTCTCACCATTTCAAATTGAAGGGGAAAGAAACCCAAACATGCAACAATTTAATATAATGTCAATTCCTTGAAAACTCTCCTGAGTAGATTCTTTATTTCCTAGTAGAGATTCTTACTACAATTAGTCTCTCATGAAGACTTAATAAAATTTAATTCTCCTCTAACAAGCCAACAATTTCCATGAAATTAATCAAAACTAACAATATGAGGCTTCTACTCCTGTGTTACTTGAGGTTGAAATTTGCTGATGGATTAGAAAGTCATGGAATGGATAGACAATACCAAATAAATGTGCAGGTGCGTTATATATGCCTTATTTTCACATTTAATAACTGACTCTCTCCTATTCCTTTAGGGTCCAAATCTGATTTCGGGAAGGTTGCTTAAATATATGCTTAACCACAGAGCCCTAACCCATTATTTGTGTGCTTTTCACTATGCTGCCGATACCTGAACAGGGAACTCTCTGAAGTGAGGGGTTTAGTCCAAAGTATAATTGTGGTAGAGATGGAGTGCGAGCAAAAGAAAAGATAAGTTGTAGAGGAAAGCCCAGTAGGGAATTTGCCACCATTCCCAGGCAGCTTGGAAACCTGAGAAATAACACGAATGGAATACAAAAAACAAAGTTTTCTGTGTGGTTGCTTAAGCTGGCTTTGAACACACAAATGGGCCAAACCTGAAGCAACATCAACCAGGCCTGCCCAACTCAGCTCCCCCAGCCCTGGCGCCCTGTGCCAGACAGTCTCAGAAAGCGGGAAAATGACCTCACTCTTACTCACTGTTACTGGCACATCAAGGGGGAGTTTGGACAGAGGCATCCATGTTTATGTACAAGAACAGTGACCTGCTTTGTTTGCGTGCATCATCTGGCTGATAAATTCCGTCATTTGAAGATTAAATATTACAAAAGGAGATTAGGTGAGAAACAGCATGCAGCTAATTAGCAAAAAGCAATGTGAAATTAAGAGGCAGATGAGCATGTATAGAACAATGTATTTCACAGAGATTCACATATGTTAGTGATTAAGCATTCAAGTTATTGAATCCTGAAATGTTTTGGCTGTAAACACAGGACATTTTCCCCTTTAGATCTGCCTTTCCCAGCGATTCTCTAAACACAGTGAGTTTTCTCATTTACTTTATTACTAATTTTTAGCAAAGGCTGATTATACAGGAAGGCCTTATGTAAGAGCTAAATTGACAGCTCATGTTTACAATCACATAATTTCTATTCAGGGAAACTCATCATATGAGATATTCAGGCTTAGAAGAACTAATTTGGATTCAGCACATATGCACTAATGAAAGTGTCGAAGTCCAGTTATTTCACTCTATTAAACTTAACTCTCTAGTGCTTTAGCTTAAATCCAGATCTGTGTTTTGGCCACACCAGTCTAATACTCATCATATTTAGTTGTAGGAACTTTATTAAGACTACTATTAAGGCTACTAATTTCTACTAGCCTGTAGTCGGTCACCCATTTAGTGACAGTTTAATATGGTCACAGCTGATAAGTTCCACTGACATTTTACAGCACCGTTAACTCTCCTCCTTTATGTTAAGGGTTTCACTTGCATGAACTGGACACAGGGAGGATATGAAAATTAAAAAAAGAAAATAATAAACTATTTTTAAATCAGTTCTAGCCATAAGAATTATTACAGGGTTAGACTAAATCCTTGGGGTTGGACTAGTTGTCATAGCCCCTGAAGACAGTGGGATAATAGTGCAGGTCCAATAGATGTGTAAAAAAAAAGCCAGGGGGAGAAGAATCAATAAAAGGTGCAACATTTTTTCTCCATTGCATTGACTTGCACACAAAAAGAGAGTACTTGCAGCCAGAGAGATGAAATGCAAAGCTACAGTGTTAGAAAGCTGTGCCAGTTGCTGGGGAGAGGAAGTCTTAAAAAAATACCAGAAGGAAAAAAGACTATGGGGACTATGACATATATGATCATCTAACAATACAAGGATGAAGCAGAAAAGGTGGTGGTAGTGTAAGTCTGTGAAGCCCCATGGAGAGAAGCTGATGAAAGAACAATGCAATGTATTAGTCTGGGCATGCCCTGTTAGATGGGTTTCCTCACTGCATTGTATTCCTTGTGTTTGGTTGTGCAGTGCAAGGGGGTAGAATCTCAAACATGCTACCTGCATGCAATCTTGTTCCCACAACACTGTGGTGCTGTTGATTCGTTGGCACTGAATGGATCAATAGAAGAAATGTCATGCCAGTAAAGGCAGGGAACAAGCTGACTGGATACTTTTATTTACATGACAAGTTACATTTTACAGTTCCACTGAGGTAAAAAAAAACAAAAAAACAAACAAAAACAAAACAAACACATTCTAAGGTGACATATAGGTCTATTTCTTGTGGATTACACAGATTTATTTTCAGATACTGCTATTCCTCTCACCTCATTCAGCAAATACACTCTACCTAGAAAATGACTTCATCACATGTTTAGGTTCCTTATCAAACTGAGGCAGTGGAGATCAAGTTCAAAACTGAAATAGGAAGGTATGAGGATTTCTGAGCTTTCAGATTTCATCTAACTACCATGGTATCTTCAGAAATATTTGAGTGTAAAGAGCATAACACTGTAACAGCCTATTTTGACAGCATCTGCATCACACCTAAGAGAAATTGCTCTACAAGTATCAGAAGTATCTAAAGATAAACATTGTAATGTTTTGACATTGGCCAAAGCCAGGCATCCAAGGGTGGGTGGCTGGCTTTGGCCAAAGTCAAACCATGACAACACTGGTGGAGAATGGAGGCAGTTGGTTCCAGGTGTACTGCACGCCCCTCCAGGTGAAAGCAAACCAGGGCCTGCACTCTGCAGCCAGAGGAATGGAGAAAAATGCATTAGCAATGTCAATAGTGGCAATACCACTTCACTGCCTTGGACTCCAGCTTGTACTGCAGTTCCAGCACCTCTGGCACAGCAGCGCTCAGCAGTGGAGTCACTTCATTCAAGCAACCATAGTCCACAGTCAGTCTCCATTCTCCATCAGACTTGTGCACAGGCCAAATGGGGCTGTTGAAGGGTGAGTGGGTTTTGCTGACCACCCCTTGGCTCTCCAGATTCTTGGATCATCTTGTAAATGGGTATCACAGTACCTTGATGCATCCAATACTGCCGGGGGTGCACCGTTGACGTGGCAATTGGTACTCGTTGCTCTTTTACCTTCAGGACTCCAGCTGCAGAAGGATTCTCAGACAGCCCAGGCAAGGTGTTCAATTACCTAATGACCTCTGTTTCCAGTGGGTATTCCAAAAGCCCACCTAAATCCCTCTTAGCCATTCCAGAGAAAGTCTGTGCCCAGAATACACAGGGCCTCTGCGCTGGTCACAATTGGATGTTTCTGCCACTCCTTCCCTTTCAGGCTCACCTTGGCTTCCAACAAGGTCAATTGCTGCAATTCCCCTGTCCAGTAACAGAAAAAGGTTCTGCTCCCACATGTCCTGAAGGGATCAAGGTGCATTGTGTGCCAGTGTCAACCACGGCTTTGTAGTTTTGTGGTTCTGACATGCCAGGCCATCAGATCCACACCATCCAAAAGACCCGATTCTCCTGTGCCTTTCCCTGTGCAGGGCCTCTCTAACCTTGGATACCATTCAAAACTGGAACTACACCCCTTCTGGCTGAACTCCCTTTCTCTGTTTGAGTTTCCCACAAGATTACAGCTTTTCGGCATCCACTAGCTCCTGTGTGAGCACCTTTTCTCATGGGCTGTGAGTGGATGTCTGCATCCACCCATGCACTTCATGAATTACAGGGGAACAGTTTCTTATATTCTAGTCCTCACCACGGCTTGCAGAAGAATCCCAGCTCTGACACCTGGAGCACCTCCTCCTACCCCTCCCTCCCTCCTTTTCACCGCCCTTAGTGTCGCCACGTTGTTCTCTTCACGCATTTTCACCTTTCCCTTTTCTCTGACTCAGGAGAGAATTGCTGTTTGCAGGTTTATTTCTTCTCAAGTTCTATCAGTTGAAAAGTTCTTATAGGGTTTCACAGTGCTGAAAAGTTGACCCCATCCAGGCTCCACATCGGGGAATTCCTTGTTGTGCCCCTCGCTGTTGGCCACATGGTCCCCCCACAGCCGTGTGGGCAGTGCCAGGCACGGCGACATCAGGACCATCCAGTGCCCCTCTTTGTGCAGGGCATCAAAAAGGAGAAGCTGCTTCTGCCCTTCTGTTTGCAGCACACCTGGATAAAAGTGGCCAGGCGGGCACAGTTCACTATGGACTGTGCCGAGATGGCCCCTGATGCATGGGTGCTCCAAGTGCTGGCCCCAGCGGCATGGTCCCAGCTGCATGGCTGCTTGTGGCACCAGGGTGGCCCTGGTGGCATCGTCCTGGCTGCATGGCCACTCTGGCACCAGGACGGCCCAGGTGGCATGGTCCTGGCCACACCAGAGTGGCACCCTGTGGGCTGCCTCCCCACCACTCGGACGAAGAACAAGAGTGTGAGTGCAGTTTTCTTCCTTCTTAAATATATCATCACAGAGGCGTTACCAACTTCTCCAGCTGGGCTAGTAACGCTCATTTTCAGAGCCTAGAGGGATTGGCTGTGCTAGACATAGTATAAGTTTTGAGCAGTTTCTTAGTTTTTTTTTTTTATTCCCAGAAGCCGTCTCTGTGGCTTCTCCCACCCTCCACTAAATATCAGGTTGTGTTAAACTAACACAAGCACATATTCCCATTCATGCTTAATGAAAAGTTTAAAATGTGAAACAATTAAATTTGTTGTTATGGCTCAGAGATTGACGTTTTGAGGTGAGGACCTTCCTTCCAAGTCGAGGTCAGAACTTGAGACTACTCTTTTAACACAGGAAAAGAAATACAAGCCATAGCATCTGACACCAAGCTATAATATCAGCCAAGTATGCTGTTTCCCTGTGATCATTTTCTTTTCCAAGACATAGAGTAATAAAAGAAGGCAAAGCACAGAACTACCTGGGAAAATGGAAATTCTGATGTAAAGTGTGTTTGACATTTTGAATCTTGCTTGCAGTTTAAATTGCAACAAAGAGGAAAAGTGTGACCCCTTTTTCCCTCTCTAGGACAAAAGAATTCTGAAAAAAACCCAATTAACTCTTCCATGATTTTGGTTTTTTTTCATACAGACATGTATTGCTTGAAGCAGAGTCAAGACAAAGTCATTTGGTCATGGAAAAAGTTCAGTACTTTTAATACATCAAAGTAGAATGGTTCAACAGCATCAAATACAGAACAGTAAAAATACTGCTTACCTTCTTTGCTTCTAAACTCCTGTATAAGCTGATACATCACGGAATGCTCTGGTTTGGTTTGGATGACTTTGGATGACTTATTCACTGGTGGAAAAATTCCTGCCAAAAGTACTTGAAATAATAATCTCATGACAAAAACTTGATATGCTTTGGATAGAGGCATCTTTACTTAATCACTGCAGTGATAAAGATGGATTCTTGGCTTTATGGACAACTTCTGTCTGCCAAAGAAGCCTTGTAATGTAGAGCTGTAAACCCTGGAGATAAAAGCTACAGGATATTTACCTGATCTGCCTATCCACAGGAATCAGAGTCCTGCTGAGCAGGGACTCTCGATCAGTCTGGTAAGGCAAGAGCTTGTCCAGAGAACAAGAAACAAAGAAAGGAATGGAGATAGGGGAGTAGAAAAGGTAGAATACAAACAAGAAGAAATGGTAGCCTACCAAGGGGTTTATTCATAAAATAGGCTGGGGCGTCTGTGTTCATTAAAAAGAAAAAAAGTTAAAAATATGTAATTTGCATTCTTGTGTTCACATGTCATTGAGACAGAAAAATCAATACATGTTCATTTCAGTTTTTCTGAGGGTGGCCAGCTAAAATTTGGTCTTATGATAGCTGAAGCAAATGCTTAACTAGAAAGTTCATCTTCAAGAAATCTCAAGGGACCAGAGCTTCAGAGCTATCATAAATGGCTAAAAAATTCTTTTATAGTTTTGGCTTAAGGGAAACACACCTCTTTAAAAATTTTTTTTTTTTCTTGTTAGTTGAAAAATAAAGACCTTACTCAAAGTCTGTTGTAAGTTGAATGGAACAACAAGAAATAAAGCAATACTTTTGAAGAGCCAAAAATTGCTTGAATTCTGAAATGTTTTGACAGTCAGAATTGACAGTTGAAGAGAAAATGAAACATACAGTGGATTTGTGTTCAGTGAACTAAATCACTGAAGGGATTGCAACTGATGTACACAAACTACCCTTAGCAGGTACCTGACTCCTCTGTCTCAGTAGCTGTGTTGATAAAAAGCTGATCATCTAGCTCCTGTGTAGGTCTTGCCAGCAGTCCACTGAACAGTGCAGCAGTTACAATAGTGAGAGCTCATAATAAGACAGGGAGGGAAAAAGAAAGGGAAAAAGAAACAAAGAATGTTCATTTTGGGCAGCTGCTTAAGTATTTTCTGTAACCCTTACTTTTTGTTTGTGAGCTTCTTATTAGTGTCATTTTCACATGGCATTGATTTCAGTTTAGTAGTCAAACACCATATGGAATTGAGTAATCAAACACTGCGCTTTAAGATGTTGAAATGAAACATCCTGACTAATTTATTTTTTTCTTCTGAAAACAGACCTTTCCTTCTTTTTGGAGATCCAAATATACATTTTTTCTATGGAAAATGTCACCAAACCCAATTATTGGCTTATTCCACTTCTTACATGGATATCAATAAACACAGATTCCTAGCTGGTGGCCAAGGAAGCAATCTGAGTTCCATGCACAAAGCTTCATGGAGATCTTTGCTCAGTTTTCTGTGCTCTTCATATGCACCAAACAAGGTCACAAAGTGCATTCCTACTGTTCTGGTTCTGCAAGGAAGAACAGGCATAAGTCATCTACACACGGCAAATCAGACTAAGAACTGGCTTTGGTGTTTGGGGAAGTTTTGGAGGTGTCAGGGCATGTGTAGCTGTTCTCCTCTGTCCACGGTGCTGGGATAGATCCCATTCACAGATACCAGTCTCTATCCCACACTCTGGCGAGAAAACACTGCTATTTCTGACATTTGTTACTGTCCAGTAAATGTTATAAAATTGCATTACTGCCAGATTCATACTCATAAATTATTATAAACCTAGTATATTGTTATATGCCATCAGAAAGAAGATGCATGTGGCATTGCTCATATCAGTGCCATGGCTGCAGGAGCTGTCATTTCTCTTGCAGCAGACATCACGTATGGCAGGTAAATTACCTAACAGATCCCCAGGAGCCCATCTTTCATGCTGGGTTTCCCAGCAAATTGAGTAAAGGCTCTGTCTCCAACCTAAAAGCCTTCTCCAGAAGCCTTTCTGAGACTATGAACAGACACATTTAGAATAGAATAGAATAGAATAGAATAGAATAGAATAGAATAGAATAGAATAGAATAGAACAGAACAGAACAGAATACATTATCTCTTTTGACTGTGCTCCTTCTTGCCTCTGTGCCTGATCTTCGTGTGGTGAGGAGTGTACTGATGGAAACTTTCCTGACCGAATAGTCAGGGTATCATCTGGGAGGAGCAACCCAAATCAGTCTCACAAATGACTGTTTTTTCATCTGGAAGGTACATCCTGTGGGAATTATTTGGAAGCTGGTGCTTGAGGCAGGGTAGAGATGCTGAAGCTGGGACTAAGAGTATCTCAGTGAAGCTTGTGGTTTGATAGTGATGTGCCTCGTTCTCCTGAAGAGGAGGGAACTGTGAGGTAGCTGGTGCTAAGAGCTATGTTTCACTGTTTCATGTGTCATGATTTTCTGTGTCAGGTGTGTAATCTGGAAAGTGGATGCAGTTTGGAAACAGAACCACGGGTTCTCACCCTTGGAGAGTCAGCTGGCTCTGGAAACAGACTATGAGGTCAACAAGAAGCTCAAGGATCTCTCAGGGACTTCTAGATGTCCCTATTGTTTTGTCTAGCTTCTGAAGTCCCTGTGGATGATATCAATCTTCTCTGCACCGAAAGGAGGACACCTGCTATTGCAAAGCTTGTAAGGAACCTATGAACAGGAACAATGACAATGCTCAGCATCCCCACTTGGCTGTGCTGACCCTCGGCTGCTGCAGGAGTTCCTTGATGTAGCATGGTCCAGGATTCCCAAAATAGGAAGAAGGAAGCTGATTTTAGGCAGCTAGGTGTTCTAACTACTAGCTCACACTTTTCTGATCCTTCTGTTTGAGGGTATTTCAGCTGTTCCTTCCCAGAGGCCAGGATATAAGACCAAGGTGTGCATATGGAGGTTTAGTAGTGTGGGGTGGGGCACTGTCTTTCTCTCTAACAGCAATCATATGATGAAAAAGGAATGTGAGGTGTGATATGACACACCCAAACTTAAACCCTGCTCAAAGTCATATAGGCACTTGGGGAGGCAACATAGATCTGGAAATATTGTGTTAATAGCACAGAAACCTAGGCATACAGCTCCAGCAGGCTCCTAAGTTCATTTCCTGAGCACAGTAATCTATGCCGACACATTTTTATGCTTTGTATGAAAAAGTATCAAAAATACTGCATCATGCCTTTTGAAGGGTAGTTTCTGGGAGTGACTTAAGGTTTAAAACAAGAGGGTTTTTCAGTCCATGGTGGTATTATTTTATCCTTTCTGAAACTTGTTAGTAAAAGTGCAGCACACGCTTACCCAGGTGAGTTTCTTGGACTAACACTAGTGTTGGCTGCAAAAGTGGCTTTCTGGGAACTTAGAGGATAGAACTGAACAGTTCAGGGAAAGGGACCTAAAAAGACAATCTAGTCCAATTGTCTGATCACTTCAGGATGATAGAAAATTAAAACACGTTATAAAGGGCATTAACCGAATGCTTTTGAAACACTGATAGGCACGGGGCACCGAGGCAGACCCAGGTGGTAGACACTGCCCTGAGTGCAGAAACATGCACTCCCGCATCTGCAGGTGGCATCTGAAAGCTTTGCGGACTGAGGAGCCCCGATGGCCGGCATCGCTGTCCCTGGAGGGACTGACTTGCCTGTCACGCCTGCTGGATCTGCATGCCTTTCCGCGCGGTGTCAGGTGCGGCCCCGGCGTCCTTCCTGACCTTCAGACGACGTCGCCCACGGGCCGTGCAAGCGTCTCTCCGGGAGGCGCCGCTGCTTCCCACCCCCGGGCTCCCACTACTGCCGGCAGCCTTGCACCCTAGCCCCCTCCTTCCTTTCAGACCCATAAAGGCTACTTCGGGGGTTGCTGTCCCACCTCTCCTTTTGGCGACAGAAGGACGGATCAACAGCAGAACTCGTCTCCTCCTCACCCAGCTTCAAGCCGGCTGTCGGCATCCCTAAAGGTGGGCGCCGGTGCTCTGGTATTGCTCTGCTTTGCCACGTAGCGCTCGAACCGTGCACAGCTCCTTCCTTCTCACCGTCAGATGCCGTCCCGAATCCGGGCTGGATAACGGATCCCTGCACTCGCGTCCTTCAGCGGCAATCGCATGGAGACGACTTTCCCCTTTTT